>MU273851.1:0-23177 GCA_022160365.1 Vararia minispora EC-137
GCCAATCCCTCTTCTGCGAACCCCTCCTCGCCGCCCTCCCCCCAAACGCCTCCATCCTCACCGCAGCCGACGCCCTCCTCTTCTGCGCACGCACCCCCCACTGGGCCACCATCGACACCTCCGACACCGCCAAGCGCGCCCGCCTAGCGCCCTTCATCGACGCATCCACCCGCTCCTCCTCCCCCCCCTCCGACCGCGAGCTCTTCGCCCTCCTCCCCTTCCAAGAGCACGACGCGCATCTAACGGCCCTCGTCCGCGCCATGCTCTCCCAACACACCGAATCCAGCAAAGTCGAGCTGCTCCAGATCCTCGGCGCACACGGCTACCTCGCCGACCTCGCGCGCGCCATCGAAGCGCGCGAAAACCGCCGGACGCTCGAGCGGGCGGCTACGGTGTTGATTCGGCTCGAGAGTCTGCATAAGGCGCTCGTGGCGTATGCGTGGTGTCATCATCATTGGCCGACGAGCTTTTATGCGGAGAATACGGCGAGGAGGATGTTGAGGGGCGTTGAGAGGGCTATGGATTATTTGTTGAGGGAGGGGGTGAAGGGGAAGGGGGGTGGGAAGCGGGGTGGGGAGGAGGCTTCGACGGCGTAATGCGGGTTTTTTTTACGTTTATTCTGCTCAGGCTTTATTCTATAGAGAGCAATCTTAATGGTCGTGCCAAAAGAGTTTGGAGTGGCCAGGTACTATGGTCCAAAAGGGAGAGGTAAATTTGTTACCTGGTGCTGGGATACAGCGCACTGCTCTAGCAGTGTACTGTCGGTGACCTCTGCATCTCGTGTACAGCCTGTATATGGAGCTCGGTGAGGTGCACCTGCATGTCTAAGGCGAGTGTGTGGGCAGCTGTCTTCCGTCTCGCGCGCCCGGGATTCGTTGAGACAGACTCTGTATTCTCAGCCCTCTACTGACTCTCCTGTTCAACAACGTGATATGGAGGTTACTACTGTAATCGTGGGTGTTCAAAGGCGTGATCATAGACTGTGCAGCTCACTGGCTGCTCATTTTGCGTGCGAGATTCAAACTTGTCCGTGACGCCTGTAGCGTTAAAGTGCACGTATTCCGCGCGCCATCTAATCTCCCATACCCACCTCCTCGAGATCCTCCTCGTCCTCCTCGTCCTCGAACACACCAAGCACGACGCCCGACGCATCCTCGTCTCCGAACCGCAGCATCTCGTCCGGCCGCAGGAGCGCCGTCATCTCAACCTGCGGCTCCCCAACCCCGAGCTCACCCAGCGTCCGTTCAAACAACCCCTCGAACCGCTCGCGCAGCCCAAGCGCCTGCAGCGCCGCCTCAACGTCCGTCTGCTCTGCCTGCGACGAAGCAGACGCAGGCAGCCGCGCAAGCCATTCTTCGATCCGCGCCGTGCCGCCGACGAGCAGACTCCGCAGCCGGATCCTCTCCGTCCCGCTGACACCCGCCACACCGACATCCTCCAGAACGCCTTCACCAGCCGCAGAGTCCCACCGCGCGCCGCGCAGCACCGCAAGCCATCCGCGATCCAGCACGCCCGCCCACTCCAGCAGCGGCGGCAGCGCGTCGGCCGTCGGCGCGTATCCTAGCACCGCGCTGAGCGTGTCGGAGGTGTAGCGCAGGAGGTGCGCGGTCCGCTGTGCGGACGATGACGGAGGCGTGAGGAGGATGAGCGAGAGGAGCGGGCGCGCGGCGGAGAGGTACGCCGCGAGCGTCGGCACTGTCGTCGTGGGCGTCGTGCTGCGCCGCGAGGTGAGGAGCCGCGGGGACGAGCGCGGAAGACGGACCGTTTCTTGAAGGCGCGCGTCAGGTCCAGGAAGCGCGTTTCGAGGGCGTCTGCGAGGCGGTGCTCTTGTCGCGCGGTGAGCGTGCGCGGGACGGTCGGCGCCGGCGCTGTGCTGTCCGAGGTGTCTTGCGGCGGGTCGCTCATATCGTAGTCTATGAGCTCGGGAGGGCTGGGCATGGCGGGAGACAGGAAGGAGGGTGCATGTGTAGTAAGCGATGTCTACTAGACGCGTGATCGCGTCAAGAAATGTCCGCTCGCGTCGAGGTTGCCATCCAACAGAGGCACGTCCAATGCTCGCAAACCGACGCTGCTCGTAGAGCTGCCAGTATGTCAAGCCCTAGCCCTCGACCCGCAAAACGCCAGCGCGAAGAATCGCCACCGCTCAAAGTCGAGGCCGACGAAGGACTCGTTCCGACGTACGAGCATCACGAGCTCTTCTTCTATAATGACGGCAACCTCGTCGTCGTCGCTCAATCTGAGCCTCTCCCCACTGCTTTTAAAATCTACCGCGGACTGCTCGCCAAGTCTACGGTGCTTGAAGAGCAGCTCGCCCGGCTAGACGACGCCGTAACTTATTCCGGGGCCCCCGTTCTTTTCCTCAACGATCCCGCGTCGTACGTCGAAGGGATGCTTCGGTGGCTGTCATCGAAGATGTTTGACTTTAGGTGCGTGCCTTCGTCGATTCGGATGTATCCGGGATGCTAGACCAAGCGAACAACGTCTAGTCTCCCAAAACAAGCTGAACTTGATGACGTCTTCGGCTACTATGAACTAGGTGTCAAGTATGGTCTCGACGACATGCGTGAAGAAGGCCTGTCGCGTCTGACGTCATGTTACCCTCCTGCCCTTTCCGACTACGAGAAACGACCAGCTCACGACTCGCCCGACCGTACGATCACGGACTTCCCTTCACAAGAGTTCGATGTGGCTGCATTCGCAGCCCGCCACGGTTTGCACTTGATCGCCCCTGTTGCTCTGTACGACTGCTGTGTCTACACGTCGCCATTGGATGACCTGGTTGGCGACTGCGACGATATCACTGACACAGCGCTGTTCTCGGATGGCACCGAACCACGACGCTGGGTTCAAGAGCACGTTCTTAAAGGGTACACACAACTCCTCAACGCCAAGCTTCGCCTGATTGGACGAATCTTACAAGCGCGGACTCATCCGAAATGCAAGACTACATCTGCATGTAGGAGTCATCTGCGGAATATTGGCGGACGTCTCCTCAACGGGAAGACTAATGGCTCCTTCCAAGTCACCCTATCGTCCTTTGATGATCGGGGAGCCTGCCGTCCTTGCAAACAGTGCTGGTCGCACAACGAGACGATATGGCAAACTGGGAAGCAAAAGGCTTGGGATGACCTGTCAACTTTCTTTGGGATTCCCGGGATGCCGATAGACGAAGAGAGACAAATAGCCGCTACCAACCAATGAATTTGTGCAATCATCTCTCTGCCTTCAGTGCGCTCTTCCAGATAGATGACGCATATTATGCACACTCAGACATCTTTTTGTATCTGTTCTTACGAAATTAGACCCGGTGGCTCGTATTCTAATATCTTGTACACACACGTGTATGGATCTATTCTTCACAACCCTCGCCCTACAGTACACGCTTCTGCACTAGTTTTGCGTATAGTTCCCCTCATCTTGCTCCATACTGTGTTCAGGTCTCCGAAGACCTTGGTGACATGTTCTTTGTCCGAACAATCCCCGAAGGCGTTACTCGAGACTGTTACCTAGGGCAGCAGCATCGAGAGCTGTGTTGCATAATTGATAAAGAACGTCCACTTATTGTCATCATACTGAAAACAGAGAACTGGCAGAATGTCGTATGATTGCTTCGATATAACATGCCCAGGCCGGGCCACTTACCTCATAAACCCCTGCTCAGAGCCTTGCTTTGAACCCAAATTAGTGAAGCGGGTCATTCCAAAATCGTAGTAGAGCCAAAGCATGAAATCGGCAACTCACAAATAGGCTGTCCTTACAGCTGGCCTTCTGGTCCAACGGAGTTCACAAAGACTGTTGTTCTTTAGGAAGTACAGACCCCAAGTCTAAATAGGTACCGGTGCGCACTTTCTTGGGACACGAACAGGACGCGGGAGTAGTCTAGCCACCAAACTCTTGTCGCTTTGCGAGTAAAACAAGTGCAACTGCACACATAGCGACAACAAACACAGAAATTAGTGGTGTATGCAGGATGAGCGCGACATCCCGATAAAACTTGATCGTCAGCTTTATCTTGTCAGCAATTCTGAAGTGAACAACATGCATCAAAGCACAGGCAGACTATATAGAAAAAAGCGTACCCCTCAAGTTGCTGGATGCGCCGATCCAGAAGCTTATACACTCCTGCACGCAGTTGCTCCTTCTCGAGAAGCAACGCGGGGCCATGGTCAGGAATTGCCCAGACACAGCCATTCTTTTCTTCGTTAGGATCGGTTGCTGCGCGGAATATCGCGCCTGCGATGACAGGCACGCGAGCGAGAGGAAACCCGGCAAGCACCACCCTCGCAGAAAGCGGAGCCAGGATTTTCGTCTCTAAAATCGATGAGACCAGCTCTCAGGAAACGACTACAAGAAATGCACCTGCAAAGAACGGTGTGATGACGCCGACACGGATGCCGTCCTTTCCGACCGTATCGTAGATGGAGCGCATCATGCCCAGCATGGCATGCTTGGAGGCGACGTACTGCGTGAGGAATGGCATTGATTGCCAGCTGGCTGTAGTGCGCCAAGGTTAGAGTTGACAGGCGAGGAGATGTGTGAAGCTTTGACGAACCCATGGATCCTATGAGGATCAACGCTTTCAGATCACCAGGCTGTTTATTTTTATAGATGTAGTGCATTCCAAGCTGCACAGCTACGTGGCTATGTTTAAATGGGAAGGGATTTGAGCGTCTAAGAAAGGCACGCACTATAGAACACGCCGATGACGTTAACCCGCACAGTCAAAAGCTTTGGTGCGGTGGGTTTTTCGCCTTGCATTTCTATACTTCCGTCACATGCTGCACTCGCCTCGGCGATGCCCGCGTTAGGAATCTAGGGAGAAAAAAATCAACTTTTCCGAAAGGGTCTGAGCATAGCCCACCGCAAGCGCACCACAACGTCAACCGCACCGTAGGTATTCCACGCGTGTTCGAACATGCTCAACTGCTCGTCCCAATTTGTGACATCACATCGCACGAATAATGCCTCTCTACAATAATAAGCATGAAAGCGGCCATGGGACGGGGAAGAATGTACCCTCCGTCCTGTTTAATGAGGGAAACTACGTCTGCCCCGCCTCTCTCGTCGCGATCGCCAATGACTAGCCTCGCGCTGCAGCGATAGAGGAGGAAATGTCAAATATTCCAGTACAGCGCACTGAAATAATCCACAATGACTCACCCATGCTTTGCAAACGCAAGAGCGGTGTCGCGCCCAATCCCGCTGGACCCGCCTTCGAGCATGGTTGGCTATCATGTTTGAGACGTGCCAACGATTCACTAACCTGTAATCACAACTACTTTCCCGCGGGCGCGCTCCCGGTACATGAACAAGTCTGCGTCAGGTATGGAAGTCATGCGTGTGGTAGGCTAAACACGGGGTCCCAGATACCCTTGCCAGATACGCGCGACACCGAGGGGAAGGGGGATTGAGCACGCCTTATATATTGTACTGGGTCCCGATTTACTGATGCACATCTGAGATCGGTGACGTGTTGACAGCCGGCGCGTAGGAGCGAATTTGTGTTTGAAGGCATTATTACGTTAGGACCAAGGTCAGAAAGAGGCGAAGAACGAGACCGTCGATGCAATACACCCTGGCCAAGGGTGAGTTTACAGAGCTGGGCATAGTCTTTTCGAAATGGTGGGTTTCGAGCCGACTCGCTACCCCAATGAGGCAGGAAGAAGAAGCAAGGGGAGGTTCCTTCTTCTTGAATCAAGTGTGTAACGTCAGTGTAAGGGAAAGTTCCGCCAGTACTAGTACTGTACCGTGACTTGAAAGTTGAATAGCGCTTACCCCTTAGACTCCATCACGTGACATATTATTGAAACTGGGCGCGTCCCCGGGCCCAATTAATAGTCGTACGTCCTGTCCTTTCCTTCCGTCCCGCCGTCCTCAAGGCGTTCTGCAGCCCGCCGTATCAGAGTCATATATTCTGACATGGTGGTCGCGCAATCTAGCCAAATTATTCTCGCTTGGGCACCAGAGAACCCCTCTGTCGGCGAGGCTCAAACGCCGGCGAAGGGCGGCCAAGTCACGGCGGACCTGGCCCCAGTGCGTTCTCCTCTCTGTTCATAGGGAGGCGTCCCGTCTCTGATGGCTTTCAAAGGGATTTACTGGCCCGTATGATGTAATTCAAGCGTTGGAGGCGGAGCGTAGGCAGGTCCTCGAAGCTCACGCCGCGCGGGACGTCGTTGTAGGCCAGCTGTCAACTGCGACGCGTTCTGTCCAAGAGAAGGTCGCTTCAATCGCTCACCTTCAGCATGAGAAACATGAGCTTGAGATTAAGGTGCTGGCACTGCAGAAGGTTGAGTCGGAGCGCCGACGACATGTCTCCGCTTCTACGAACGAAGATAAGGAGAATAGGACCACGGCGGTCATCCACAGCCCATCAAAGTACGAAGAAAGAGCGAACAGCGGACCTCTGAAATCCCATGCTTCTGTAACGGTGCGAAGGCTGCCGTCATCTCTACCTTTGCAGCGATGAATGGTTCATAGCCTCCGATCTTGCCGACACCAGTGCTAGGCACGCTGGCGTCGTTGACATTTGGGGATCGGCAGCAAAGACCTCGCTCACCGCCGGCCCCTGTTACACCACCTCAGCCGCCCACTTTCCACCCTATTCTAGTATGCCATTTGTTCAGCACTTCTGTTCACGTCTTTACATCTACCCTAACAGACTAGTGACGACCGGCTAGCGGTACTGATCAAGGCTAGACATGATACTCTCGCATCGCTACCCATTCCCGACGACATCCCTGATGAGGAACTCAAACCGATCGTCCTTCCTTCAAACATTTCTCTCCAAGATTTCTTGAGGAGCATGTCCAACGGCGTAAGGTACCTCCCTCTGCGCTTGAGTGTCTACTAAACGGGTCTTTGCGGAACTAGCCGCTAGGCTCATTGTAAGTAATGCTCGACCCACTCAATAGTTCTGCTCACTTTCTTTTGATAGCCTCTCCGCGTACGAGATCCTGCAGGAAGCGACCACTCACTGGTGCCCGGAGCGCGAAGAGCACGGCTATTTCCTAACTCCTCTATTCAAGTGCATAACCAATCCTCGCGTTTCAACCGCTCATTGCTGGTCGATGGCAGATGTTACGGCGAAGATGACCCAGCCCACAGGCCCGTTTATCTGATTCGATCTTCGACATTTGATGTACTCAAATAGCAAGTGTAGAGTGCTTCTATACACGAGGCGGTAAATGGTATTATGCGGGCGTATACCAGGCCATTCGGCTCGCCGATCTCGCGCCAGTAGAATGGGAGCAGCTCACCCCCGAAGTTCGTTATCCATCGTTTTTCGAGGACCTATCTTACTTCCGAGGACAGGCTTCGCAAGCACTCATCAAGGACACGATTACAGGCCGCAAGAATGTCTCCCCACAGAACATATACGAGGTAACGCAGCTCTATGTCGCCGGGGCACTCCGTGTGGCATGCGTCGGCATTCAATGCATCGGCTTCAACGAGGCACTGTACAAAGCTGTTATCGACCACGCGAACTTTTGTACTCAAGCAGCTCGAGGTCCATGGCGTGCGCCTCTCATTCAGAGAGCACACACTAATGCTGGTGGTTCGTATCTGCCGAACGGCGTCTCTTATTCGACCATGGGCCCTGGCGCGAGCATGAACATCGGCGGCACCGCTCACTCTGCCATTGGCCACGGCTGGCCGTCCGGCAGTTCACATGACTCGAGTGCAGCCTCGTCTCCTCGGCTGTTTTCACTTGCGATCAACCGCGCGGTCGGTGCGCCGCAGCTATAGTGGGCATCTACCCTTCACGCTCTTTACACGACACCCTATTCGTGGACTCGAACCGCTCATGGCAAGGGGACAGACTATAGGATCACCATCATCTTGATGATTTCTCGCGCATTCCTGCCCTCATATTGTATCGCAACTTGTTTTGTATTTCGTGCATGTTGCATTACTCGACTCGCTCTCGCTCGCTATCTCTACACACTTGATCATCACAAATCTTCCATCCTGCACCAATCCATTGTTCTGTCGGCCATTAGCTGTGTTTTTTGTATTAAGAACTACCGTTGCCGGAACCGTTCGTTATGTTTCGTGAGTTCGACATTACATCAATGTATATAGGGCACCCGAATCATCAATACGGTATAACAACAAGGTACGATAGTCTGGTCCAAAAGGGAAGCACTGAAAACAAACACTTGCTTGTGAAACAAGTCCGGAGAATGAATCATGATTGCATGGTCTGTCAGTGTCCTGGAAAACCCGCAGGGACGGCCGCGACATTGGGCTGCCACGACTGCACTGCCCGTGGCCGCGAGCGCTTGATTGCTTCCCGCTGGTGCGCCTCTTGGCATATGCGCGCGGCGTCCTGGATGGCGACGACCCACGAGTGTGCTTCGCGAGAACTGGCAGCGCGGAGGGATACGACATCGCCGCGCCGAGGGAACGATGTAGAGAGCTCTAGCGAAGTGTCGTCTACAAGGCGCATTAGTCAGATAGGCGATGCAAAAAATGATGGTGCGCACCGCGCTCTCTGATCTGAACATTGACTTCCGTCAAGTTGACGGGCTGCAGGTAGTGATAAATTACAAGAAACACATCGCAAGCGGGTGCATACCACACGGTAGAGCGTCTTCGCTTGTTCGTCCGTAAGAATCAGTATATCATTGCAAAGGACTGTCCGCAGTTTGCGACCACTCTTCGTCTTCGCCAGCACACCCTCCTTGAGAAGCTTACGCTCTCCGAGGGTCCGTGTTGGCGCGGTGAGATCTAGCCGCCTTTATAACAAGGACGTCAGTCAAAGGTATAATTACGGGCAGAAAGGCGCACCCGTTGCCGATCCACAGGTCTTGTGAAAGCTCCTTCAGCCGTTCGCGGTTCTCCTGCGATCGGATTTCCTCGTTGATATGGCCAAGGATTTTCTCTGCCGTATGTAGCGCATGCTCAGTCCGTTTACTGTCCTCGTCTGGTTCCGTGTAGTGTAGAATCTATCCGCGAGAAGTGAGCAAAAGAGGTACTCTGTTGATACCCGCGGAAGCTTACCTGTTTTATCAATAGAGGGTATCTAGTGATGCGTTGCACTGCGAGAGGATTGAGCAGTCCGCAGATGAAGACTGTCCTTTTTCTTACTTGGAACGAGTAGATAGCTTGACAGGTCCAAATTCCGGACGGCAGGATCCTCGCGCAGACGCTGGCAAACAGCGTCAGGGCTGGCCATATCCCATAAGAGCCGTACGCACCTGTAAATGTGCAGCAAGCTCGGGTTTGGTCTCACGCAGAGATTGCAGGACTTTCGCGGCGTTCGCCTGGTTCACACAATACTCCTGCGGCCCATGAGGTAAGTTCACGAGCATCTAGTAAATACGACTACGTACTCGGTATATGCTCATGTTGCGGATGTTCTGGTCTAGGATGTCGCCGATGTGGTCGACGTACAGCCTGCAGTCCCGCTGGCGGTCTTCAAGCGAGCTCAAGAACGTCTCCAACCCGATCTATCAGCATGTGGCTGGACAGCCGAGGGGTGACCCTTACGGTGTTCGTCAGGAGCAGGTCCTCGACGTTCGCGAAAACGACTGCCTTTGCCTTGGGCTCGAGCATGTCGATTACACTTGAGTAAAAAACCTACAACCAGCCGTGCCATTCATAGACATAACCATCACGACAAAAATCCTCACCTCAACGATCAGTTGTAGGTCCCGGACGTACGCAGCTTCTGTGGCAATAAACTCGAAGATAGCCTACAGAAACCAACGTCAACAGGACATTAATTGCACCCGCTCGTCGTAAACGCACCTCCTGTCGCTTGCGCTCGCGCTCTGGCAGACCCTCCAGTGCAGATTTGTCCACGAGGCTTGACCAGGACTACTCCAGCATCAGCACCGGAGTCCATCCGGGCGCACGCGTAAGAGAAAACGCACCGAGCCGAACCCAGACCCGGAGCCCGAACTGCTCTGCTCCTCCATCCGCGGTGCCACCATCGGGCTCCGTGCCCCATCCTCGCTTACCGACACCGGCCCCGATATAGGACCGGAAATAATGAGCCGCGGCCGTACTTCGCCGTCGTTCGACGGCGTCTTACTCCGACCGAGTAGCTGCGATAGGATTCCGCCCGCGCTGCTACCCAGGTGCGCTAGACTCGACCCCGGCCCGACGCTGGCCTCACCGGCCCTGCTCGGCGTCCGGACGACTGAGTGGATGCTCGATTGCCCGGGAGACGGTGGAGTCGTCTCGAAGCTTGTGACCGAGAACCTGTTGCTGTCCTGTGCCTGCAGCTTGAACGTCTCGTAGCGCTCGTACGCGTCGTCAAGTTTTACCGCTGGCGGGACAGATGGCAGCACCTTGTCCTCCGCGTCATGTGTGCGGCGGCGCTGCGCCGGCACGGCGGGTGCCGGGCGATGCTTCTTTGGCTCTGTCGCGCGCGCTGTGGGCCGCCGTCGCATGGGACGGGGCGGTGGGCGACGCCCCTCTTCTTGTTTGACGACAAGGCCTGCCGCTTCGAGGACCATCTGGCGTTCTGCCTCGCGCGCGGCGCGCTCCTCTGTTGGCGAGGTGTGGTCGTCCGTATCTGAGTCGCTGAACGAGATGTAGTCCGTCTCGGATCCGTCCGTGTCTGTGTCAGTCTCCGACCCCTCGAGCTCACGCGCCGCGTCTGCATCGTTGAGGGCCGCCGGCGTGGTCATCGCAGGCGTTTGCGTATCTATGCTGTTAATGCTGTCCGGCACAAGCGTCACATCTTCATCCTCTGCATCCGTTCGTCTGACCGACGCGCTTTCCCCGGTTGTGGAACCGTCGACGCCAGTTGTATTGCGAGCACCATCGCTCTTACCAGCCTCACTCGCCGCACCTTGACCATACAATAACCGAAAAAACAAGTGATCCATCGTTCATATTTTGACGTGCGTACAGCGCGCATCGGAAAATAAGGCGGGCATGCGACGAAAAAGGGAGATACAAAAAAGGGGGAGAAAAAAATTTCAGCCTGTTGTTTGCCGGGCGCGAGCGGGGGAAAGGGAGAGGATGAGAATAGAGAGGATGCCGGGTGGCGGGCGCGACACTCACCCTGGAGCTCTAGATACGCCGCCGGAACGACGAAGACGATACCGCCATGCTCGGCCTTCCACCAGTCCGCCTCGGCATGTTCAACAATGTTGAGCGTGTCACCCTCTGCGAAGGGCAGCTCATCCGCACTACTGCCTTCGTACGGGTATAGCGCCTTCGCTTTCACTACGTAGGCGGATTGGGTGTGAGTGGGCGGGGGTGCGACGAGTGGGGAGGACGCACCAGCTGAGAACTCCTGCACGTACGCCCTAGGGAAGAACCCAGACTTGCCGTCGCGCACGGTCTTCCCGTACCACCAATCGCCGCCTGACTTGCTTGGGTGCGCTTCCAGCACTATATTCTCGCCGAACGCTGCACAGAGCACGCGAATTAGCGTCCTCCTTTTAAGAATACGAATGGCGTCAAAAGCTGAGCGCTCACAGAGGTCCTCTGCCCGCTGTCCCTCATATGCGTATAGCGTCCGCACACGCATGCTCACGCTCTTGTCCACGTCCTCCAGCGGATCCGGCTCGCTCGCGTGCACGTTGATCGCCGGCACTGCTTGCATTGCTTGCTCCTCGTCTTCCTCCCTGGGCGCTGCGAGGCCGCTCGGCTCGCGACTCACCGTGCCGTGGTCCGCGGCAAGGCCCGCATACCAGTCCACACTCTGACGGTTCGTCGCGTGGGAGTCCTCGCTGGCAATAGGTGGCGCCGCGAGCGGCTGGAACGCATCGCTGAACGTTGGCGGCGGCGGCGGCTGGAATGCAGGCTCCGGCTCCCGTTCGACGGGCTGAACGTTGATGTGCGTTGGCGGTGCAACATCCCCAACGACGCGCCCAGATACGCTCGCCGCGGACCGATCATTCGTCTGCGCCTTGCGCAACCGCGCGCCACCCTGGATGGCAGAGAGTAGCGCGCTGCGGCCGCCACCTCCCGACGGTGCTGGTGCGGACACGGCTGACGGTGGCGGGGCTGGCGGCGGGGCGCCTGGTGCAGGCGGCGGTATGGGCGCAGGCGGGGCCGAGGGAGGCGGAGGTGGGGGCGGTGGAACACTAAACGCTGAAGCGGAGGCGGACGTCGGCGTGCCGGATCCGGATCCAACGGCGCCGCCGGGACCTGCACTCTGTGGGCGCACGGGAAGAATGCTTCCGAAGAGCTGCGCGGCGATGTTCTCGCGCACGTTGCGGCTCGCGGTGATCTCGTCGTCCGAGCTGTCGTCCTCGTCCTGCTTCTCGACACCCCAGTCATCCTCGCTGTCTGCGCCGGACGTCGGTGCGGTATTGTACGACCCTCTCGGAGCCGGCGTGCTTGCCGGGGCGGGCGCGGGCGACGGCTGCGTGCGGAAGAAAGGGTTGCTGCCGCCGCCGAGGCCTGCGGCCGGCGACGCGGCTGGTGGCGCGGCGGCGCCATTGAGCCTGTTGAACGGATTCGTTGACGAGCCGCCGGTGGGCGGGGCGGGAGGGGGCGGAGGTGGTGTGGCCGCCGCCGCCGCCGCCGCCTTTTCTTCCTCGACCTTCTTCCTGGCGTCCTCCTCAGCCATCCTCCTGGCATCCTCCTCAGCCTTCCTCCTGGCGTCCTCCTCGGCCTTCCTCAGCGTCTCCTCGGCCTTGACCCTCGCCTCCTCCACCCTCTTCCTCTCCGCCTCCGCCCTCTTCTCCTCCTCTTCCTTCCTCCTCCTCCCTTCCGCCTCGCGTCTCCGCCTCGTCAGCTCCTCCTCGCGTAGCCTCTCTTCCTCCTCTTCCATCTCCAGCTGCCGCAACCGTGCCGCCCGCGCCTCCCTCTGCGCCTTCAGCTGCTCTTCGCGCTCCCGCAGCCGTTCTTCCTCCGGGTCGACGACCGGCGCGGCGGGACGAGTGGGAGCGGCGGGCGGAGCGACGGGCGGCCGTGATGCATTCTTGAGCACTCCTCGCGGGGGCGGTGGTGCAGGTGCCTTCTTCCCAGGCACCGGTGGCGGGGCCGGGCGACCCACAGGCGGTGCGGGTGCAGGCTTGGGTGGCGTCGGCGCGGAGAGCTTGCGCAGCGTCGGCACGGCGGCTGCGGGCGGCGTCGGCGCGGGCGCGCGACCGTCTTTGAGCGCCTTCTCGCTCTCGAGCCGCTGCTGGCGCGCGCGTTCGCGTTCCTCGGCTGCGCGTTCGGCCTCGCGCGCCTTGTCCTCCGCCTCCTTGCGCTCCTGCGCAAGGCGGTCCTCGACAGACGTGTCCACCTTCGACGCCGATCTGTACGGGCGATGTCAGACGGGCGAGCGGACGGATGAACGGCAAAGATTGGAGGGTGGAGGACGGGGCAAACCCGGATAGGCGATGGAGAAGCGGATACTCACGTCGGACTCGGGGCAACCCCAAGCGCCGCCATACGCTCGCGCACCTTAATCGCCGCCTGCTCCTTATAATACGCCGCACGCTCAGCAGGCGTCATATTCTTGATCGCCGGCGCCGGCGACGGCGCGGGGGCAGGCGCGGGCGGGGGCGCCCTGTTCGCAGGAGCCGCGGGCACGGGAGGCACGGGAGGCGGAGGCGTGCGCGTGGGCAAGCGATCGTCGTACCTGTCGCGATCGCGGTCGTCGTTGCGCGAGTACGGCCTTCGGTCACGGTCGTAGTCTCTGTCCTCACCGCGCGAGTACGGACGCCGATCGCGGTCGTAGTCTCTGTCCCGGTCCCTGTCGCGGTCACGGTCATAGTCCCTGTCCCTATCGCGCCCAAAGTCCCTATCGCGCTCATACTCGCGCTCGCGCTCGTACGCGCGGCGATCGTACGGGTCGTCTTTGCGGTCCGCATACCGTCCAAACGCCTCATTACGCCTATCGCGCTCACGATCGCGCTCCCTCCTCTCGCGCTCCTTGCGCGCCTCCCGGTCCTTAATCCTCTTCTCGACGTCCGGCAACCGCTCATGCATAAGCGTAAGCAGCTGCCTCTCTAGGCGGCGTCGCTCCTCATCATTGTCCGGCGAGCGCGGCGCGCGCGCGAGGTAATCGAGATCCTCACGCAGACGCTTCGCGCGGAAGCGCAAGTCATCGAGCTCACGGTCCAGCGCCTCGTCTTCGCGTGTGCGCCCCGCGCTCTCCGCGCTCACCTCGTCGAGCCTGTTCGCCGTGCGCTCGAGCTGCCGACGTAAGTCGTCGACGTCGCCCGCGGCGTCCCGCCGCTCGTTGTTCCCTCGCACCTCGTCGCGGTCGATGTGTCGTGAGCGCGGAACGTACCGTCCGCCAAGAGGCGCCTCCGACTCATCATGCCGGTACACTGTCGCATCCTGCCGCGAACCTGCGCCCGCAGCGCTCCGGTCCGTGAAGGAGCGCACCTTGAGCATCGACGTTGGCGTGCCGGACGGAGAGGGGGCTCGCGGGTCATTCTTGACGAGGTCGCGAACGAAATGAACTGCATCGTCTAGGTCACGATGTGAGGGCGGGATGAGCTCGGGCGGGAGCTGGTCCGGGATTTCGTTGCCATTGAGTTCTGAGGAAGTTGTGAGTAAGATGAACACGCCACGGAGTATTCACGCCTGTTCGATCAATCGGCCAAGCGCAAACACAGCATAACGACGGATGCGCAGCAAGACTAGCGCCGACGCCAACCAAGCTGAGCACACAAAAATACGCACTTCGATAGATGAGACCCATTGCAACGTGGAACTCCGCGATGTTGAGCTTGCCACGGTTGTCCGCGTCAGCGAGCGACCTAGGGTGCTCGTGAGCATCTGACCGGCGCAGCGAACAGAAGCGACGCACCAGATCTTAGCGAGGTCGTCCTTAGAGAGCCCGCTCTGTCCGAAGACCTGTATGGCAGTCTGTCCGTCGATGAATCCAGAGCCAGACGTATCCCACGCGCGGAAAATCTGGTCGTAGCTCTTCTTCTCGCTTTTCGAGAGCGCCCATGGCACGCGTGGCGCCGCGGTGCCCTTGACCTCCTGGTTATGCTGCTGGAAGCTCTGCTGGAGACTGAGGCCGCCGAGCTGCTGCTGCGGGGCGAGGAGCTGAGGCGCGCCAGCGGCGTTATAAGGCGTGCTCTGGTTCGCGGGTAGGAACGTGGAGGACATCATCTGCAGGCGCGGGTCGAGGAAGCCTGTCACCTGCGGGACAAGCCCGCCCGCGCCGGGGAAGCCGGTCGGCTGCGGCGCGAGACCGGGCGACGCGAAGCGGGCCGGGGCGGGTGGAGGCGCGTTGAGGAAGGATGGCTGAGGTGGAGGTGGGCCCTGCTGCTGGGAGAGCTGAGACGGCAGAGGTGGCACCGGCGGCGGTGGGGCGCGCTGCTGACCGTAGCCGCCGCCGAGCGCGCCGGGGAAGCCTGTCTGCTGGGGAAGGAGCCCTGGTCCTGGGCCAGGAAAGCCGGTCTGTTGGGGCTGTTGGAAGCCTGTCAGACGCTGCTGTTGCTGCTGGAGGCCGCCGGGGAAACCAGTCGGCTGGGGCGCGAGCCCGCCGATGAAAGACGGCTGTTGCGGCGGCTGTTGCTGGAAGCCCGGGTTCTGCTGCCCAGGGAATCCCGTCTGGAGCGGGTACTGGTAGCCAGGCTGACCCTGGCCCCATTGCGACATCTTGGAGGTATGTTCGTGTGAGGGGGAGGAAGACAAGGAGCGAAGACAAGGACAGTGCACCGCAGACGAGCTGCGCGATGACGAGCGATACATCCATCGGCTCCCGTGCCCCGCCATTCCCCGAGCGGACTTTCAATCCTCACATACTCCCTCTCGTCATCCTTTCCGCCTTTTCACCAAAGCCAGCATGTTCAACACTTGTTTTTCTTACTGTGTCCTTTACTCTCGCGTGAGCTCTCCTCGCTTGAATCTACCCCACGTACCAAGTCAAGGCCTCCGTTGTCCCTCCGCGGACTCCTTACATCGGTCGCCTGTTACGGTCGTGGAAAATTGACGCGGTGCGACTCTGTCTCGCCGTCGCGCACCGTATTGGAGCTGCACGGACCCCGGGGCAGCTGCATCGTCAGTCTCATCAGAGTTGAGGTCAGTTCGATTCGGTTGCTGGGCTCGTAGTTTTGGGACACACATGCTATCTCTTATATTTTTCGGACGCCGTAATCACAGTCTTTCTGAGACTCCGCCCCTCGTTTGTTCGAACGCTCGATGGTACCGCACCTGTTTTGCTAGGTCTCCGCCTCTCGCAGCCTCTTCATTCAAGTGTGCAGATGTGAAGGAACACCCTCCTGAGCAGGCACTTACTAGTACTAGCTGTCGCCAGACGCCTACTTTACACCCGATCACCATCATCGCTAGCAGCCATCGCTCGTGCGAACGTGGCCCAGCTGTCTCCTCCCGGCCTCTGGGCGCACGGCAGCTCGCGAGGTGTCCACAGTGCGGAGGCTGCCCGTGACGGACAGTAGCGCTATGCTCTCGTGTACAATCGTTCGACGCGCATTGTACAGTACTCGGCACACCGTGAGAAGGGCGTCTGGGTTCTATGCCTTTATTAATAAATAAATGACTCCGTATGCTCCGCAAGCCCCATCATGCTCGCGCGTGTACTCATCGTGCTCTTTCTATGTATCAACGGGAACACCCCGAAGAGCCTCAGTATAATGTCAGTGTCGTGAACAAGATGTCTTCGCAGCACATAGTGGATCACTAGGTTAGCTCGCGTAATGTGCGTGTCGCCACAAGAGAAGGACGCCGTACCGCCGCAGGCAGTACATACATACTCATTTGGCCTAAACAATCGTGCGAGCTTTCAAGCTATCAAGCACGCATGGCCAGCGTCAAACCCGCTCGGCGCGCAAAGGTAACTGCACTGCGTACCGCCAGCTGAAACTAATGCGGCCGCACGCCCGTCTCGAAGATGGGCTGACTCCTGCAAAACATGGATCCTGCCCGTAACCGTGCACCATGTGATGTCATAATTAGTTCTCTCGAGTCGCGCTGGGCCAAATCAGATCAGCTTCCCTTTATTGTTTGCATTCTTGTCAACCCTTTCTACATCACCTTGCCATTCAAGCGTGGCGCTCCATTCTATCGTATCATCGGATTGAAATGTGTTTCCTTGAGTCTAATTGTGGCAGTAGGTCG
Organism: Vararia minispora EC-137; assembly: GCA_022160365.1. NCBI lineage: Eukaryota > Fungi > Basidiomycota > Agaricomycetes > Russulales > Lachnocladiaceae > Vararia > Vararia minispora. The sequence goes on from MU273851.1 coordinate 17,002, forward strand.
AGCCACGGCTGTCACCGCCAGCGCCGCGCTGTGCACACGCCACATTGCAGCCACGATGCCACTCGCTGCGCACGTGGACCCTGCGCGTAAAATCTTTCACATAAACCACATACATGTTATCGCGCTTACCAATGGACACAATATTTTCTTGTTAACCGTGTGTGACCAATGAGCTGTGGTAGGATGCCTAGATAACGGTTGAGTTCAGCGTTTGAATTATCGACGCAGCGGCACTTCTCCCTTCTCGTGAAGTTCTTGAGCATCCACAAACCATCTCCTTCTAACTCGATCTTGCGACTTGTCGTTACGTTTCTCAAGGGCTTTGCTTTCCCGATCGAATAAGCTCGCCTTGACGATCTTCAACTTGAAGCTTGACGACTTAGTAGAACGATCTAAGGACGGTCGACACCTACATCACCTCCCCTGGTTTATCTCTGTCAGCTCGCCTCACGCTCAGCTGGTAGCGTAGTACACCGTGTGGGGGCTGAAAGAGGACTTCCAGAGGCATATTCGGTTCGCGCCGCGGGGTAGCTATAGCGAGCTCGGAAGTAGGACCCTTAACAAGACGTATAGAACTATGGACCTGACTACCTTACTATACTGCGCAAATAGTGCGAGCTATAGGGGAAAAGGGAGTCCTAATTCGGAATTTGCCCATTCCGGTCGCTTTGCGGGATCGTCGATGAAGAACAAACCTCAAAGGTTGCCTTAGCAGCTCTCATTATTCTAAGCAAGGCCAACTACTTCGCCCATGGTCGGCTAGAGCCATAGACATAGATTTGTATTTGCGAGGCGATAGAATGGAATGGTCTCTACGTTGCCGTTACTGAAACAACTCGTACTTACCATAGTGTCAACGCTAGCAGCGAAGCGGATACATCTGCACCTGCGCCTCAGACTAAGATGGGTACGTCTCAGCCTTGTGCACGGATCTCCAGCAGCGCTACAGCAGCAAGGCATGCATCCTGAGTGTCGAGTTGTGCGTCTTCCTCGGGCACCAACTCCATCTACTCGAGAGCTGATACGAACTCGGGATCAAAGGAGTAGTAGTCGATGTTGTGTTCGTTCAAAGTCGGCTCGGGAGAGCGAGACGATGCAACGAGGGTGGAAGATGCAGTGCTGGATGAAGGATTTTCATCCGGGAATTGCGGAGGATCGACTTCCGTCGAAAGCGTTGTTAACGTCGAGGATGGGGAAGGACTGCACTCTGAAAAGGAGTATAGCTTTCAGGATAGATGTAGGAGCCAATGAAACTCGACTCACCGAATAGAGTATTCTGCTCGACGAATACGAAGGCCCCGGGTGGAGCTTTGCGTCGAACTGTACCCCGCCGACACTTCGGAGGCGTTTCCTCGCTGTCGTCGCCCTCCTCTTCCTTTTCCCGACAGGAACGACGACGCTTGACACCTGCCTTCGGCTTCCTAGGCTCCCAGCAGTGAACGTCATGAAGATGGAAGTCCCTGTCCTCGGGGTTCTTGAATCGTTCAGTGCACTTTGGGTGCGGGCAGGTGGGAACCTTGGCGCTAGTCGATTCTGCGAGGTGCTCCTTCTCGATATGAGACTGCCACGAGGCCTTTTCGAGGAACCGCTGCATCCGCACGGTAGGAGCAAGGTTTTCGTCGCCGAGACACCAGAAGCAGAGACCAGGCGCAGCGAAGTGTTGGCGTAGATGAGGGGGTCACACTGATTGGGTAGGGTATCGAGGTTCATCAGATGTCTCTCGCAGTGGAGCCTCCAGTCATCCTGGCTCGTGAACCAATGGCCTTCGGCGCACAGGAAGCAGAACTCGGCGAACGAAGCAGAGGAGCGACCTGGGAGCTTGGGCGCAAGGAACGATTTGTGGCAGCTGTATATGTGCTTCCACTGTACGTGCGCCGGGGCGATGTGTATACATCAACATCAGAAATCCCTTTGGGAGAAGACACATACCTCTTCGGGGTCGCGCAATGGCAGTTCTTAAGCTCCAAGCCAGGTCGAGCCTCGACCTCGAACTCCGAACGATAGAGCTCGATTAGATCCTTCAGAACAGCTCTCCCAGCCTTGCTCCGGATGGTGGCGACGGTGAATAACGACTCGGAGAGACGTTGGCGAACGGGCATCAGATGGCAAATGCGAGAGAACGGAATGTGATGGTGGCCTACGTCCTTGGGTTTGGCGATTGTAGAGGACTGTTGAGGGTGGAGGTGAAGACGATGTGGAGTGGCTCGCGCAGACTTCGACGTTAATCAGAATGTGCGCAAAAGCATGAAGCGAAAGAAAGAAAGAAACCTTTACAGCCGCCGACGTTGCCCTCAAGCTGACCAGCTAGTACGGTAGAAGTCGGCGTACTTGAACCGCTTCTTGATCTGCTCGAGGAGGTACCACCCAGGAGTGCAGTAGGTGATGTGGTTGCTCGTCGAGCCACCTTTGTTCTGTCCAGAGTGAAGTTGGCCCACGATGCGGCCTTTACCGTTCCTGGTGTGCCAGACGAGGGCGCCCGAGTCTCCCTTTGCGGAGAAGACTTCGGCGTACTTGACGCCGGAGTTGTAAATCCCTAGTTCAATGGACTCAACGCCGGCTTCGTTCTCAACGAACGAGACAAGGCCGGCGTAACGTCCGACGGTGAGGTCGGTGCTGTTTCCGTCTTTTCCAACGATAAGACAGCGCTGGCCATCGCTGTCGAACTCGGTAGAGTGAGCGAGTTCTTCCATCGTAGCGCAACACTCAATTCGGAGCATCCTCCCCTCGGGGAACTTGAACGTGGTCGGGCCAGTACCGACAGGGTAAAATTGAGCCGTGAGTTCTTGAGGCGAGAACTTGGAGCCTGGAGAAAGGTGTTTTTGATCAACGAGGAAAACGCGAGAGAGAAGTTGAAACGCACCGAGATCTACGACGTTGCCCTCGAATTGACTCTTGACCCTCACCTCGTCTACCAGGAATGCGGCCCAGTCGGTGGTATACCCGGTGCCTCCTTCGTCGACTTTGATGGCGTCAGCATGTTGGACATATCCGATGTTGCGGTCGAGCTTGATGTTCGACCAATTTCTTTTGACTTCATCGTGGAGAGCCTCGAGATCGGCGATAGCTTCGTTCTCGCCGTCCAACTGGCTTCGAAGCCGACGCAACTCCCTCGCGTCCTCCCGGTCCTGCCCCTCCTTCGCCTGCAGTTTGACGATCTCGCGGGCCCAAAGGTTGGCGAGAACGCCATGGTCAGCGATCGCCTTCGTGATCTCGTCGAGACCACGTTGAAATCTGCGCATACCGCACACGCGGACGTAGTCCCTCTGTGCGCCACCTTTACGTTCGTAGTCGACTTTGGTGTCTTTCCGAAGGACGTGGCAGTTGCTGACCCCGTAAACTCTGTCGCTAGGATTCCCGTGCTTGTCCTTGTTTTCATGAAAATAGAGCGTTAGAGTACCCTGAGCGTCCTCCTCCTCCATTTCCTCGGTCGCAAGGGGAACGCCGAGATGAGGGGTCACGAAGCGACGGACGTGATGAGTAGCGTTGCCGCTACCAACGTGGCGCATGAGAGGGGGACCGGTCATCTGCTGCGGGACCGCCTCACGCCATTCGACGACAACATCATCGACTTTGTGCTTCAGGAGAATCGCAAGAATCTCCTGCGAGACGTCGTGGGCGGTCTCGGGAGAAGTGGAACCGGGATAAACACCGACCCAGATAACGGGAGGGCCCAGGGCCCCCTTCGCCTCGTCTCCCGGCGGTCCGTGTGTGAAGAAGCGAGCGGGATCGATGGATGTCTTACGGATGTTGCGGGCTTTGATCAGGTCGCGGATTTGGGGACCGACAGTCTCCCAGACATCATTGAGCGAGGTGTCGAAGACTCCACGGAGCGTCTTGACAACGAGATTGGCGAATCTGCCGACGGGGCGGGGAAAGGGCGTAGTGAGGTGGTCTGAGCGGTAAACGAGGATAGGGTGGTCGCCGTCTTCAGTGATGCCGTTGTAATAAGACGTCGACTCGAACGCGCTGGGGCCGTGCTCGGACACTGCAGTCATCTCACTGGCGATGGTGAGGGCAGAGAAATTAGACGAAATAGATTTGTCACTAAGTGTTGGGGAGCTGGGCAAGTGGGGCGAGCTAGGACCCTTGCGCTGCTGTAAGGATGAGCATGGATGAGCTCGATCCACGGATTACCCGTGCCGCACCCGTGACAGCTGTCATCCAGTTTCGGGACACAGATCCGAAGTGCCAGCATCGGGGAGGCAGTCCTGAAATTCATGTCCACCTTCTGAACTCAATCATTGGAGGTACTCGGACTCTACCATCCTCCCTGCCGCGCACGCCTCAGCCTAGTCAATCATCAACCCCATCTAGCTCTCGTTTTTCTGGTACTCCGTCTGCATCACCCATGGATACCAATGCCAGTCCAGTCGTAATCCCTGATTACAACGTTGGCAGTGATAACAACGACGCACCGCTAATTGCATATCCACCTTTTGAACAGCTGCTTACGGACTTATCTGCAGTTATGCCTGCTTTTGGTCTTCACGTGCTCACTACCCGGTTTCACGAGATGGGCTTTCACTATGTTGACGCAATTGCAATGATGACACCTGACGCGCTTGTCTCAGCATTTGATATCCCTCAGGCTGCTGTACACCGTCTGCTTGCTCATGCCGCAACTCTTGTTCGGCACGCAGAACGGCATGCGGGGAAGGACTGTCAGGGATCGTCGCGAACGGGCCTCGTTTCGCCCGTCGTCGTTATATGGCGGCAGAGTTGTCTAGAAGCCCCCAGGGCGCGCGTCATAGAAGGAAGGGACGGTAATAAAAGAAAGGAATAGCATTGTCGTCCTCTACAGTGAAGGTAAGACGAGAAGGACAAGCTAGGGATGTAGGGATCTACTGGAAGTCCTTATATACCTAGCTACATTACTGTGGGAAACGCTAACTAAGCAACTGTACAGTTAGCTAGCTAAGGGAACGCCGAGAGCATGTAGGTATGGCCGAGGTACATTAGTAAGGAATGACCAAGCCATCGATAAGTACACCCAATGAAAGAGAAGGGCGTGCACAAGGCGTGTTGTGCGCGCAGATAATCAGCGAGGCGCGCCACAAAGGTGACGCGCGTCATGGATAGGGGTGCGCGCCTGTTGAGGCGCGCAAGTGCGGGGAAGCGCGCACTAGATCGAGCACGCGTTGCGTGTTGAGAAGCGCGCGTCTATTGGAGACGCGCGCGTGCGTTGACGCCGAAGTCGAAACCGAAGACAAGGCATACCGAAAACGTTGCGGAGAGGGCCCTCAAGGGGTCATCCCGTAACAAGGACAAGGTCTATTAGATTCCTTCTGCTTCACATACGAATCACTATTCCTGCCTTAATCATCTCTCGATCTAACTATCATCTGCTGTCCTGCTATGATGTGCGCCGCAATGTTACATATATGCTTTGCTATGTCGGTGTGCTGTATCTAGTTCAAGTATCTATTTTCAGACTTAGCTATACCCCCTTCGAATGATGTATGTATTTTTTTAACACACAGTCATCATACTGGCTCAGAACATAGTAGACTATCGAAATGTGTCTACATAAGATACCCACTGTGCTGATACCAACCTCTGATATTCTCTGGTATCATAGTGAAAAAGACGGCTTGCCAAACAAGTGTCCAGGGATCAACGCGAGGGTCGCGTTGATATACCCCAACAAAAAGCGCGCCAGGTACCGCGGGAAGACAAGGTGTCAGGACTTATCGAGCGGTTGCCCCCGGGCTGCACGGACTTAGTGATAGGTGAGAGGGAGCTTGAGGCAACGGAGAGGAAGGGCAAGAGAAGTAAGATTGCGAAGTCACTTGGTGGGACAAGTGGACGAGCTGGGGAATTACACTGGAACTGGGACTCCTTATATACTGCTACATGGTCCGTGCGCGAAATGATAAGGTAAGCGGAGGAACAATAGAGGGACGACTAAGCATGAGTCATTGCCGAGGTGGTGACTAAGGCCGAGGCTATGACTGATGCCGATTAGTCGCTACCGCTGACTGAAGTCCGGGCCGCTTATAAGTACGCGCTGACAAGGCGCTTCTATGGAAGGCGCGCGCTTATTGTGGGGCACGCGCTTGTTGCGATGACGCGCGTCTAGTAGAGGCGCGCGCTTGTTGAGGCGTCCGATACGTCGTAACCGATGTTGGCGTGTTTCCGTCGTTATGGTGAGGCGCCGTAGTGTGCGGGTGAGGCGT
>MU273852.1:0-23075 GCA_022160365.1 Vararia minispora EC-137
CGAACGCCCGCCTACCTATTCATGTCCCCCCGCTCCCTGATCCGTCTCTCTCGCACGGTTCCTTAGCACGGGTGCTTGCACCCTCCTGATGTCGGACACGCGTCGTTACTTTACATTACTATACCGTACTGTACGTCTCGTCCCGTCCGGCCCCTATCTCCCTGTTTCCCTGCGGCCCTGGCGTCACGCTGCCGTCTGTATTTTACTATGTATAGCGAGAGACGAGGCGGGTAGCGGGTCCTGGCGGTGGCGCCTTCGGCGCCATCGTTGGGGCTTCGCCCCGCTGACGTTACTCACTTGATTAAAGAAGAAGAAGGAGGAACAGAGACCGAGACCTGGTCTCAGAGAGCACACTCAGGAGACGAAAAAGCAGCCGAACAGTCGAAAGCTCCTGACAAGAGGACAAGCGGGCGCAGTGATGACGGGAAAGTGACGTCAGACGCCGGAAACGCGACTGATATTTCGCTCGTTGTGCGCCTTGCTCTCTGCAGCCACCTCACCCCGGCCGCGATGCGCAAGACTTCGTACGTTGTCTCCTTCGTCCTCGCCGCAGCCCTCCTCGTCTTTGTGCGTCCCATTTTCACCCTGAGCTCCTCAGTCTCTCACCATCTTCACCAGAACATCTCCGCTGCTTTCCGGACTGACTGGCGCGCCCCTCTCCTGCTGTCCTTCCCTCCCCCTAACGCCCTTCCAGGCTCGTCGTCCGCGGAGAGGGCTCTCTCTCACATCACGTCGCCGTGCGCTATGGCCTCGCATTCCGCTGCGCCCGCGACCTGTACACGATCCCAAACCCATCCGACCCAACAGGCCCGCCGCAGATCGTCTACTCCGACTTTGAGTGCCGCCCGTTCCCGATGAGCGTTCGCGACCACTGCGAGAAGGGAAACCGCGCCTTCTGTGTCGCATGGGCCACCGCGTCCTACCTCTACGAGGTCCGCACCTTTCTCCGTGCCCGTGCTCTCCCCGAACCTCTCTTTTCTCACGCGCTTCCGTTCAGGTCGGCATCGGCTTCAATGTCCTCGCCCTCCTCGCCATCGTCTTTGGTGTCAGCACCCACTCGCGCCGCAGACGCATCTGGAAGGCCGTCGCCGTCCTTATCTTCATCGCTTGTAGGCCCCTTCTCCCCTCCGCACTCCCAGCGAAAATCCCTCGCCCCTAACACCCCTCCCCAGCACTATTCCCTATGATCACCTTCGCAGTCATCAGCGATCTATTCCGCACCGCGCGCTTCTGGGAATTCGCCCGCGCCCGCCCCGGTACGTCTCCCTCACATCCTCCCCTCCGCGCCGCGCGCTCACATTCTCACAGGCTGGGCGTACTACCTTAGCATCATCTGCTGGATCGCCGGTTTCGTCCTCACCGGCGCCGTCGTCATCAACGGCGTGGCCGCCTCCAAAGGCCACCGCTGGGCAGCCGGCCGCCGCGCGTACCGTCCCATTTCCGGCTGAGCGTGAATCGCAATCGCTCCCACTGTGCACCTACGCCCCACGATACCATACGACGCCCCCGCTCCACTCCTACGCTTCCATCATACCCGCCATACATTGTCCTCGTTCCCATCTTCGACCCCGAGTCTATTTTTCCCGTCGAGAAGCCCGCCGCTGCTTCTCGTCCCAGACACGTGTATGATATAGTATATTCACAGATCGCTATCCCAATTAAGATACAGTATACTCCGCTTTACTGCTACAAGGCACGTGGTGCATCGTTACGGATGTACCCGCGAGCGTGGGAGTACCAGTTGAGTAAGTTAGCAATGGGTGTCGTACAGGTAAGGTGCATGGGTATACTGCGACAACAGACAAAAAGAATAAAGCGGATTGTGAGGTAAGAAATTGTGTGACACAGGTAACAGAATATTTAAACAGCCTCCAAGTCTCGGCCATCATCACCGCTGGCAATCAGCTTCAGGAAGCTCCTCGCTGTCGACAAGGGAAATGTCGAAAAACTTCCCCAGTTTGTCGAAGATATATAGATGAGTTTCCGTCGACTGGAGCCCGCAGCAGAAACAGCAGAGCTTCGCAAGCTCCCCGCGGAGCCCGTCCTGAGCGTACCCATCGAAGTGCTAACATTGCTCGTAGCGAGCTCAAAGCAGTGCAAGAAGTCGCCCTGTGTTTAAGTGCAGGTAGCAATACATGTCGGGCCATTGTTCTGAAACAAAATGCAAAATATCGGCAGCCAAGGTCCGACTGCAACCGTGGCTAACAGCCGCCATAAATGTGCGTGGTTGGATGCCAGCCCCGAGCTACCTGCTACGTGCATACCTGCCAGGGGGTATGTCCATCCCACTTTCAACATATCCGCACCCATGGCGTACGCCAAATGCACACGCCCATCGCTAGCACGTCTCGTCCTCCGGATAGTCGAAGTCCTCATACAACCGAAGTGTCTCCGCCCAGTCTTTCTTCCTCCGCCGTGTGACCGAAAAATACCTCGCCTTGCCGCTCAACGGGCCCGCGACGCGGCCCTTGTGCCCGGGCCCGCTCGCTTTCGCGTACGCGCTCTCTGGGTCAGCCGGCAGCCCGAGTCGCTCTGCCGCGAGCCGCACGAGACGCGCATGGAGCACGGTGCGCTGCGCGCGCAGGCGCGTGAGCGTCGCGCAGGGCACCAGCACGAGGCGCGCGAGAGCGACGAACGCGCGCGCGGCCGCGACGGCGTCCTCGAACCAGCGGAGGCTCATCCACATGATCGCGGGGATGAGCACGGCCGTGATGAGCGCTACGGGGAGCGTGAGGAGCACGGCGGCGGCCCAGACGGCTGCGCCGGAGATGAGACCGTAGACGAGCTTGTACTGCGCGATCTCGTCCCACGTGTCCCAGACGGGTCCGCCTGTGCGCGTGAACTCGTGCACGCCGATGAACGTCGTAAGCGCGACCGGTGTCCAGAGGAGCAGGCCGGGGAACGAGAGCGCGAGGAGCGTGCCGGCCCAGCTGGCGCGCAGGAGCATGCGGGAGAAGATCGTCGGCCGCGAGAGCGGTTGCCGGATGCGGTCGTCCTTGATACGCAGCCGGCTGAGCTCCCGCACGTAGACCTATGAGGCGTCAGACGACTGGCTATGCGTGTGTAGGTGTCAACGAACCTTTAGCTCCTTCACGAGTTCGCCGACTTCCTCGTCTGGCCGGCTTGCCGCGTCGTCCGTGTCCGCAGCTTTGAACGCCTCAAGGAACGCCCGCGCGACGCGTACGTAATCCCCGAGGCGCATGCGCGTGCCGAGCGGCGCGTAGATGCTCGCGGCGAGCCATGCGCAGCGCACGAGCTCCCAGGATGGCGCGTCGAGCGTGCCGGACGCTATGCGACTGTACAACACCTCCGTCTCGCGGCGGACGACGTCACGGTTTGCGGGTGCGAGGAGCTCGGGGTGTGTCTACGAGACGTGTCAGGACAGCCGGGGCCGCGGGAAGAGGGACTTCACTCTGGGTGTGTATGTCATCAGCGGGTGGAAGGTGACGAGCACATCGGTGCGGAAGTGCTGGCGGTGCCTGCGATACGAGCGTCCGAGACAATCCCGAAAGCGTCCAAGGGCGGGCGTACATGTACGTAATTGAGCAAGTGAGGGTAGACACACGGAAGTCGGGCTCGTTGCCGTGCGCCGTGAGCGTGTCGGAAACCAGCCGAACGACTGTACGACCAGTCAACGTCAGCCCAGCCGAAGCACCAGATGAAAGACACACCTCCAGTCTTGAGCGGCGCGATTTTCGGGTGATACCTGCTTGCGCCCTCGGGGAACAAACATATGGCGTCACCGCGGCCGAGGGCCTGCCGCCGCAAATGAATCCAGTCTATGTCCAATCCTCAGGGTCGCTCACCTCGATGAGAAGGTTCATGATGGCGCTATTGTCAACATCCGCGTCGCCAAAGTCTTTGCGGCGCTTGATGGGGAGTGTGCCGGCCGACTCGATAAGCCAGCTCGTGAACGTGCCGCGACCAAACTGCGTGCTTTTCGCCGTCAGGCGGAGCATGCCGCGGCGCTGGAGCATGGAGCTTGACAGGAAGGAGAAAGCAACGTTTCTTTGGAACGCACCTTGTAGGGTATCGCCTTTACGAGGAGACTGCCAGGGACGGAGAGTATAAGTAGGTGCCTCGGGCGTCACGAAGGTAGACTCACAGCGCATCTGTGAGGGAGTTTGCGTGGTTTGCACACACAATACTGAGCATAGTCAGAAATATGCAGTGCCTAGAGAGGAGGATTACGAACCACGCTTCTCCTAACGGCGGGATGTGTTCGAGCCCTTCGACGACGATGGTGCCGTAGAAGACCTTCAGCACGAACTTAAACAGCAGCCTGCCACCAAGCTCGCGCCAGCCTCAAAAACATCTGGGCACGGTGCTGCATACCGAATGAGAAGGTAAGACCATGTTGCGGGCGTTGGGCCGGGACCGCTCTGCCGCATCAGTACCAGCGGACGTTCGTGCTAAAGCTTTGCAGTTGGGCGTCGCGGCGTCTATGCGACGGCCGCTTGGCGCAAAGAATCTCACGCTCGCCAGACGTGACGTCATACTGTGGCCGCTATGTCACACCTGCCATCCTCAAACTCTACCGAACATGTACAGACTCAAGACAGTGCAACGTATCGACGCCACCAACCGATGCACGACACAGCCGTACATATGACAAAAACTAACGAGGCCATCCCAATCCGTTCATCCGTTAAATTGCCGCTACCACTACTAGTACGAAGCCGTCGCCATAGACACTGGCACCCTCTCACACCCTGGGCACACCCTGAACAGCTTGAGGATATCTGTCCTCGATCATCTGTTGGTAAAGACTGTCAGTGGTCAGCCGCATGATTTCAGCCGGATGGGATTACCCCGAACAGCGTAAGCGCCCGAATAGCCAGCACTCCTGGGTCCTCGCCGAGGCCCACGAATCTAAAGCGAGTCATCAGTACGCACACAAGGACCACGGCGGAGATAAGTACATCGTCGAAACGCCGGTTTCGACGGCCGATGCAAGTGTCAGGTCTGCGTGGAGGATCAGAAGCTCGTTCGCGAGAGTTTGCGTAGCACGTTGCAGGTGCGGTTACGCACGAAGCTGAACACCAATGAGGAACGCGAACAACACAACTGGGGCAGTGTACTGCCCGTCGCTATTGTACGCCGGGTCCATATCTTCATATTAATTAGCTAAATCCAATATACAATGCGAGAGATTCACAGCGGAGGTACAGATACCCAAACAGCGACCACAGTAGCCCGATGGCATACGCACCCCACGTCAGCGCTGGTCATGGGCACCGTCAGAAGGTAACTCCATTTGCTAGCTGGGAACCACTTACTCATGCTGATGAGCGAGTCGTTAACCAGCGCATCAATACCTGCATGTATGGAGCTTAGCATGCGAAATGCCTCGTGGGTAGCGATAGGCGGAGCGCGCAACCTTGTCCTTGAATCACCTCCAGCCTGGTGTCCTTCGCCGCGGTGATGCATGGCTTTCCATAGAGCGCTGCAATAAATTACGGGTTTATCCAAGTCTGCAGCTAGCTCTAAGCAGCGACCGAACACACCAATCTCAATATAAGCGTAGCTGTTTGAGAGAACGAATCCATTCAGCTGGAAACCGAGACGGGAGCAAAGGGAAAACTTACCGGTTGCAATATTGAACCAAATTCTCGATAAAACCGATAAAGCACTCGGCGCAGCATGCGAGCAGCGTGGTCACAGCTAAGGAAACGTTAATTGCCGACGCATGAAGACAGGCCCTTGCTCCTTACGGTCGCCATCTTCAGCCGCGTTACGGCGCAGTGACTTCAGCACTACGCGTATAACCTCCAAGATGGTCACAACCAGCGTGCCAAACGCGATAGAACCCAGGGAGAGCGTAGAGGCGCGGAAAAGAGAGGATAAAGTCTGGTGCTTCGGCATAAGGCCGGCGTCCCGAGGACCAAAGTAATACCAGCCTGTGGCGGAATCGGATTTAGTAATCATGGCCCAGCAGCTTAATCAACTAGAGACACTGACTACCAAACGGGCCACCACGACGGTGGCTAGCGCGACGTTGCTGATGGTCATGGATATCCACAGGTAGGAAAGGTGAGGTAAAAGATCAGACCTGCGCCTCTTCCACTGGAACACATTCTTCCGTTCGTGCACGCTGAGAAGTAATGAGCATGGGCATGTAATGCCACGGGACCGGGAACGAAACGGGACTATTCGGAGTCCACCGTACATAGCTGATTGCAGACTATAGCTTGAACCATAGTTTTGGTGAAAGAAGCTAACGACCCAACCCGCGTAGAGACGACGGCGAACGTGTACCACCTGCAATCTCCGATTACTTTTGATGGCGCACAAATTAAAATGGAGAGCATACACGCTAAGACCCGCCTGCAGCAGCAGACTTCCAAAAGCCACAACATAAATGGACCTTCGGAACTTCGTAATGTCCATGACAACCTGAAGAAGCAAGGGACGCGAACGGAATACGCGATCTGAAGCCCAGTATGGGAAGACAGAAAGGACTGCTATGATAGTAAATATGATAGCGCCCGCTGCAGAAGCCAATTGTGAGGATGCTCAGAATGCAATCATTCCTCCGCACTTACAGTACTAGCGTGTGACCCAGTAGTAAGCACAGATTCCGCTGGGAGCACAATGCGGTTAGCTACGGTGCGCTAATTTGAGTTGACGAGTTGCGCACATGTTAAGCGCAATCGTCAAAAGAAGCGTGATGTGCATGATGGCACAGGTGAACATGCGCGCGAGGACAAAGTAAAGCGTTGACAAGACCAAGCCTGCGGCGGCAACCAGCAGAAGGAGGTACACCGTGTGACTGAAAGTTCCCGGATGAGGAGTGCGAGAGAGCATCGAAATGGAGGTGTATCTACTGAGAGTGACCGCATTGCCTGTGTTTCCATCGCCCAGTCCGCCGCCCAGTCCATCCTCCCGAGCCCAGGGCCTGATGGTCAAGCCAGAGACTGCACAAAACCCCGCAGACTGACGGTGACAGAAGCGTTACCGCCGAAAGAGTGAAGGCCTGAAACCGACGATTGCGCACCTAAAGGATGAACAGAACGAGGAAGATGGGGTCATTGATCCTGCTTTTGGGCCTGAATCTGTCGCCTTCATACGGAGACCTTGAGTCCTGGTTGTACTGCGGATCAGGAGGTGGGGGGTAGTACTGTGGGGCGTAAGGTTGCGAGTTTCCCGGCACGACCGCGTATGGAGCGGGCTGGCTATAGAGAGGCTTCTACTCCTCCAACGCATGAGCTCCCCATTGTTGCGACATAATGAAACGAAGTCAAGGTTCAAGAGTGCCCAAGAGTGGCCATGGACATCGGGAACGTGTCTGACATGTTGTACTTGGCAGGGAAGCCATTTAGGTTTTGAGCCAAGTCCTAGACGACAGCACACAAACTAGTAAGTAGAACATGTCACTGCTTCCGAAATCCCGCCATCATTGCGTGTATGTTAGATATCTCTGATTTACGCGGATAGGTCCTATGTGGATGGTGTGATTACACGCATTGCTTGAAGCGAATACCGTGGTGTATCGTATCGCCGAGCAGAACGAAGAGAAAGAGAGCACACAGCAAAAGTACAGTACAAAGCCCCTGGTCATTGTAGTTTCCGTCCACGTCGAAACGTCCCTCTCGCGTGAACGTGAGTCACCAGAACTATTTCTCGATAGTAGCAAGTAGCTCAGGAGTCACATCCTTCAAACGAATGACCATGACGGTGATGTTGTCATTGGTGTACCGTTGTGTCGCCTCGTGGATGAGTTTTTCGGCCGCCTTCTGGGCATCTTGTATGGGTCGCACAATTTCTACGGCCATCTGGTCGTCGAGGACGTCCCAAATCTTGCCGTTAGGCGTAAGCCCTCGGAAATCCACATATGTCAATGGAAAGCTTACCCCATCGCAGGCTAGGATGAGACACTCGTCCTCGTCGGTTAGTTCCGTCTCTGTGGTGTACGGTGCGCCGACGACGAACTCCTTCATCGACGGATCGCCCAAGCTTCGCGTTACGGCAAGCACTCCGTTAACACGTCCACTCAGAACAAATCCTCCTGAGTCCATGATACGCTTCGCCTCTTGCTTGTCTGTGCCTTTATGATCATATGAAAGACGGAGTGCACGACCACCACGACATAACACGCCGCGGGCATCGCCCGCGTTGGCAACGTACAATACGCGACGCAATTGTTGTCCCGGTAGAGGATATTGTGGCTCAGCCGGGTAAGATGACGTCGGCACGGCGTGCATATGTATCGGCCGTGTTGGGGACTGCGTACGGGGTGTGACAGAGGGGGAATGCCCTGAAATGTGTTGGCTAAGACGCTTAATAGCTTTCTTGAGTCTGCTTTGGGACGAACCCTTTCTGGCACCTGTGCCAAGGGTCTGTTCGGACGGGGATGGACTTGTGGCCGAGTCGGACGACTCGTCAAGCGACGAGTGAATAGTGGCAACGGGAGAAGAGGAGGTGAGGGTCGTGGCGAAAGGTTGTCGACCGTCGGCGTCCTCGATGCGCAACAAGGCCGTGACTGCGGTGCAGCCAGAGTGCATTTTCCCGTCTGAATCCTCGCTCATCTTCATCAGACTACGGTCAACACTCTGAAACGCCTCATTGAGGATGTCAGGGATAGGAGGATCCGCCCTGGCAGACAGCGCTTGAAGAAGATGCTACATGCGAAATTAGCCAGGCTCACCAGCGAAGACGATATGAATGGGAATATAGACCTCGTGGAAGTTCTTGGCGCACCAATCTGCAGCCTCCTTGCCTGCGTGACCATCGAAGACAGCAAAAAAGCCCTGCCCATGAATGCCTGCAAAGTCGAAGACATAGGTATGCGCATCTTCCATAGTCCTCCTCGGGCCTTTCTCATCAGCGGCACCGAATCGAAATGTCGGCTCTATCGCCGACCATAGGTTCGGAATCTATGCGGCAAACAATTATGACGATGAAGCCACTGGCGCAGACAGCACGCAGATACACTTACTGTTGCGGTGTAGGGTAGCTTGCTATTCAGAGCTATAACGGCTTGTGATGAGACGACGTCGTCGGCAGCAGGCATGGTGTAGACTCGAGCGGTGAAGTGAGCGAATGGCCGACTGCGCACGCGGTGGACAAGACGCACGTCCTTCAGCTGACCACTTTCTTGAGCACGTACTAACTTCGCAAAAGCAAAAGGTGGGGATTTAAAGAATCGGGATCGAGCAGTGTAGTGGCGTGAAGAGAGGAGGGTACAGAAGAACTATACCGCGCGGAGTGGCGAGTCTCAGAACTCCTGCCTCGGCCATCCAGCTGTGCGCATCACATCACGTGCTATTTCTATTCCTGTTCCGAGGCTCCCTTTTGTCTTCGTCTGATCAATTGTTTCGACCACGCCGCAGGGACCATCGATGAATCAAATGCATTGGCGGGCGCGGGACCATCGAAGTGGCACTTTCGCCTATGTCTTGCCCTTGACTCTATAGCAAGATTTTCTTCTTCCAAACGAGCCGTACCCGCCATTATTACCACGACACTGAGTCCACCGGGCCCGATGGATTTTAAACCTGATTCAATCAGTCAGTCTCCCTACGCATGCCTCCCGAGCTACTACTCAGGCCACCGTTCTTGAGCACACCCGCCCGTAATATCGCCACCAAAACAAGTCGCTGCTTATTTCAGACGTGGCCGCTGTCGTGTGGCTCCTGGTGTCGCCATCCGATCCCGACGTACCGCGATGGGTCTCTTTGTCACGCCGACGGCAAGTCTCTCATAGGGTGCCTGTGCCCTAGTTACCCCACTGTAATCCAGCCAGGCTGCTCGTTATCCTTGTGCTGTGCCTAGGAATGATATGTTCAAGAGTTTTCCGAGGCACTCTCCTCCGCTTGATGTTCGGTGCGGCAGGGACTGAGCGGTCAGGAGAAGCGACAGGTTTGTCCTTTAGGTTCTGTTAAGTTTGTCTGCAGGCCACTTCTGCATTGGACGGTCGGTGCTCACTGGCAACATTCGAACGGTTGAAATACGAATTCTTTGAGATACGAATTCTCTGGCTGAAGAAACTATAAATCTCATCGATGTAATATAACTTTGCCCTTAGACTCTAATAACGGCCGCCCGACAGCGTCCTCTAGTGCCGACCTAGAGCTTCTCCAACATTTCAAAGTCCGGTCAATGTACATATTGTTGCATGCATGATGACGTTTCGAGCGGTAGGTTTGCCACGACGTGGTTATCATGCGCTCTCCTGCGGGCTGTAGCCGTGCCGCTGGTGCCAGTGTCTCGAGGGGTGTGGCATCCTGCCACAAGTTATTATCCAACCCTTCGCTACGCTCCCATCGATTGGACACCCGGACTGCGCGCGGCCGCGGCGAAGCATCTGCTACATAACGCGGGCTGATTTCGATGGCGCTCATTCCTCATCAAAGCGCTCAAAGAAGACTCAGTAACAGACACTTCCAGTGCTCTGGTGGTGTTGGTCCGCTTTCTCGAGGTACTCGGTTATGCATATCGGATCCGGTACCCCAGCTGCCTCTAATGAGAATGGTTGTCGGGGCCCGATCACCAGCGCCCCTGCCACGGGCTATGGTTCGGAGAACTACATATGTCCCATACAAGCTTCTGCAGTGAACTGTATCAGCAGAATGCCTGCCGAGTCGAGGGAAATTTCACTACGCAATTCTACCAAGGGAAGAGACATTCCCCTAGCTACAGGGGGAAAGTGCCCGATGTCTGCTCAACACTGCTGTCAGCAGAAGTGATCAGGCGTGCAAGAAAGTAGGACACCAAGAGCGCGAGGTCGCCGGGATGCGCGTCACGCGCCACCGATCTGTGGCACAATGGAAATATCAGGACCG
The DNA here is from genome assembly GCA_022160365.1 of Vararia minispora EC-137. Lineage (NCBI taxonomy): Eukaryota > Fungi > Basidiomycota > Agaricomycetes > Russulales > Lachnocladiaceae > Vararia > Vararia minispora. The sequence continues at coordinate 10,785 of MU273852.1, forward strand.
ACTCCAATTCTGGCGACTAGCGGACGGCACCTGGTAGGCTTGGGGACCAGCTCTCACGGTGGTGACAAGCCCGAAAGGTTCTTTAGCAAATGAGCCGAATAAAATTGTGTACACCGTATGATAGCAATTAGAAAGCGCAATATGCACAAGACCGCGAGAATGGGTGTTGCAAGAACTATTGTGAGAAAGGTAGGGTGTGAGGTAGTATGCAATGGCACAGCGAAATAGCGTTGCAAAGACTTCAATATATGTCAAATGTTAGGAATGATAAGAATAGCGAGGGAAAGGCCGGACAATGTGGGAAGGATACTCGGTATCGTGTTCGAGATGGTACTCGTTATGCGAAAGAGGCTGCGACTGTGAAGGATACGTAGAGATTGCACAGTGGTATGCCGTGTTCATGGTGCACTAAACAACACAGTTAGTCAGAGAGCACATCCGGTTTGAGAAGGCACACTTTGGGTACATATACGAGACCATGCGATAGCGAAGACATTGACGACAGCCCTTGTTCTGACTGGCCTTGATGCTGGGAAAGATCGGCGAAACTGCTTGGATATGAAACCTCACGCTTGTCGTACCAGCTCCGGTCATAAGGGCTTGGTGCCACTATACTGCCGGAGGAATGATGAACATTGTATGCTTGTCCAAGTGCCTGTCCGAGGGGAGAAGACGAAGAGTAGAAGGTGCCAGGGCTAGTGGCAACATCCATATAAGCAGTAGAGACTGTCGGAACGCTGTCGACGGCAGCGTGCGACAGGGACTCGTTGTCTGAGCCAGGCGACGACGACGAAGTTGATGGAGTGAATCGTCTGCAGATAAAGGATGTGCTTTCATGGTCTGAGGACGGTGTCGGGGAATGCCCTATGGGCCTATTCCATGACGAAGCGAGAGGATAGCCGTAATAGCCGTAATCCGGTGGTGCGGAAGGTACCCCGCTCATAAAGACGTAGTGAGAAAGGGGGACAACGTGATGATAAGGCGGTGGAGCGTCTGAAGCGGGAGTGAGCGACGATGTACGAATCGGAGCGGAGTCCGCAGACAGTCCGGTAATCGCCGCGGCGTTGGCATGCTGAGTTAACGTCGAATTTGGTAACGATGGCTGAGGGAGACCCGTAGGGCAAGTGAAAGACTGGACAGACGCTAGAGTGTCGGTGGAGCATCCGACAGGGAATGTACTACCAAGGAGATAAGACTGAGGCCTGGGAGTGAACGTTAGGTCTCGAAGACGCACTCTGAGCTCCGCTTCAGGCATTCCGCCTTCATCGGCCTCTCGGCCTGTGACTGCGCTACGAGCGACGCCGGGAGGGCATCATTAGCCGCGAGAACATGCTCAACTTTCTCACTACGTATGTTAGACTCAGGTCATGTAAAATTAGGAAACGGCAGTACCAGTGGTGTAGAGGAATAGATGCAGAGGGAACTGGAAGTGTCGCGTCCTCAGATTCTTGTTTGACGCCTGGATTAGTTCCTGAGTACGCCTCAGCACTTTGCATGTCGGCGCGGCAGGCTCTGCGTGCTGGTCTCTTGTCGGGAGGCCGGGGTCTCTGCGTAGGAGCATGCCGTAAATTGCCCTGAGCACATTCCGGCCACGTGCACTAATATTTGTTATCGGCATTGAAGACGAGGATGTAAAGCTGGCAGCGTACGAGCTTCTTAGTATGCACACAGCGCGTGCAACTTGGCTTAGTTTCGTCGCACTAGGCAGTCAAGTTAGCTTAAGTAGACGTTCAAGCCGTTGATAAGCGTACCTTGACTTTCTTCTGCCGGCATGTCCAACATCCGGTCCTGCTTCTCGTATACTTGGGTCGACGACGTGCCTCTTGCTGAAAACTCTGTGTATTTTGCTGCGCCAAATCGTTCATCGCGGGGAAGGTCAGTTCACCAGGATGCAAAAGCTCGTCAGGCCTCGCAGAACTATGGCATATCATTAGACGTGTGAAAAAGATGTATTAAATGAGACGTACTCAAGGCCTGCGAAAGCGTCCTGATACACAGGATAGCACGCTGGAAGCGAGTCGAGCTGGGGATGGGAGTGCATTGTGGACCGTCGGAGCAGAGGCGCTGCATATTATATTGTCCAAAGGAACAAGCTTCGCGCACGCGGCTCAAACCGTCAGATCACCGCGCACGGGTCGTGATCGCCAACAGATCTCAGGGTGTAGTAATTGGGCGATCATCTTCCAAGCATTCGTGCCCGAAAACGACCCCAACACGCGCCGGAGAACGCCACGCCCTTGCTGGCAGGCTGGTGGCCAGAACACCGGTAAAAAGTCCGCCTTTTCAATGGCCTTCAGAGCAATTCTATGGGCTCCCCGTCACTAGTCTTCGTCACAACGTAATCGGTCACTGTGCCCCGTGGTCTTCATTGAACGCGGCATATCGATTGTAGGTTTGGATACACTGTATTGGCCCGTATCGAAGCGCATTCGGTTCGTAGGTTATCCCTTGTAACGGGGTCGGTCATCGTGGATGTCTATGGTAGAGGGAAGAAATAGGATCCAATCATTGTGCAGCAAGGGGCGTTTCAAAGATTGAATAATGTGAATCCACACGTCATTCGTAAGGCGCGCATAAGTATTTGTTCAAGGTATGAAGTGGATGCAAGCGAACAAGACGGAAAGTGCTGATGCGGTGCGTGCAGTCCCGGCACCCAAAATATTGTTCAGTGACTCCTTCGCGACATCTGGCAGCACAAGTGGATCGACAGTCTGCGGCACTATGTTCGGTGTGAGTAACCACGCAGCCCAGCACGGTATTGACGAAAGGCCTGCCCCGCTCGGAAATGGATGATTTCTCAAAGGCTCGACGAGAAGGTGTACGCGCTACCCAAACCCGGGAGAACCTAAGCAGACTGAGGTACCAGTAGTCAGGCTGCTCTTGATCAAGGTGGCCGATGTTCGGGCTGCGCCCCTCGTGAGGACACGTTTTGCCTGGATGGCTCCGACAATTCGAAGCATGTGAGTCGTGGGCGTAAACGAGTCGCAGCCGCCGCTATCGAGGACGCCGTCCGTCTAGCCAAGTCCGGGAACGCCGTTAAACGAAGGGATAGCTGGCGAACAAGCTCCTGAAAACGCCTTCTAGCTCAGCATGACGACAGGGAACGATAACGTCGATGCCGAGCCATTGCTATTGTACTGAGACACGTACAGATGTTGGTGTCAGCTCGAGCACTATGTCCTGTTGACCAAGACGGGAGATTTTTCAGGACGAATCAGTATGCCCATCGCAGTATTCCGAAGCGCGCCGGATAGTCGTCAGAGGATTGGGCAAAGGTCACGTGCAACACAGATAACCGCCCCAGTCCTGGCGGTCGGTGTCTCGGCGTGAGCCGGCATGTCACGATTGAACTGGCGTTGGTCGCTCTCAGTCGATTTTCACTGGAGTAAGCTTTACGACGACGGCTGCACCACCGCTCCTGTACTCGAGGCTCGCGTCTGGATTCGAGTACATCCTCCCCACGCCATGAATGTGCCGTCTCCACACCAGAACGAAGACGGCTGCGGAACGGCCGCGCCAATCAATCTCCTCGCACGACCGTGACGCAGCTCTAGTTTGTGTCGAAGCCCTCACTGTGGACCTATGTCAACCGCATATAGGTCCTAGATTCCTGCCTGCCAATAAGATAGTCTGGCGCCTGCATCAGACTATTTTACCTCGTTTTCCGTTCGCAAAGTCAGTGGTCTTGCTAGCACCCCTTCACTTACAAATCACGACGTCAGCTTTCCCAAACATTGGCACCTTGTGCAGTATTCTGGGTCTCCTGGCTGTCCCAGTCTTGCAAGCGGATCATATATTTGCGTTGCATAATCTCTATCCGTCGCTCAGAGTCAGGCAACTTCAGCCATTCCCCAGTCTCGAACTGGCCAGCTCAGTGCATTCCGAACGCAAGGAATGTAGTAGCTTGGCCACAAGCCGGCGGCCGCTATTGATATCGTGCATGATCCCTCTCGTTCCCGTGTACGGACATCTTCGCTTCATTGCGATGCCGGAGTTGCATCTACGACTCGCATTGGTCAGGCACTCGTCAATTTTTTGATCGCTATATCCACCTTCACGATCACACTGTACCCTGTAGGAAGGAACGAGGCCGCGCATGGTGGGTGGTGCTTGCAGAAGCGCACTACTTCAAGCTGCCGGAACCCTATAGGTGGGATTTGTTGAGCTTCACTGGCAAAGCTTCATGTCTCTGACTATAGTTGCTTATCTACTTGCTTGAGGTACACCGTGCTCACGCAGTAAGGTGCCGACCACACATAAGCCGCGCTCCTCAAGGGGACACTTGTGTTCTGAACATATACGGCGCTCATTCACACCCTCGACGGCTTTCAAGTTCGCATCCACACTGAGAGGCCTTAGACCTCCCATCATACGTAATAAACCCTGTTCATCTCGGCCCTTGACCCCCTTCTTCCAAGAAATGAGAGCATCATTGAAGATACCTTCGCCTCTTCCTCAAGGCATCGATGTTATTCGTCTTCCATTCTACCTAGTTGTTACATTTCTTTCATGCAGTCATGTTGCCTCTATACTGCCTTCGTATCCAAAACTTCACATCACCCCTTGCGCTTTCTTTCCAGTCATGGCTCCCGCGACTTGCCGGCGGGAGTCGTATCCCTTCATCCTTGATCGTCCGTAGTTTCATGCTCGATTGCTGCTGGTTCCGGCAGGCTTCTTTCTCACTTCGTCGTTCTATCAGTCGTCCACCTAGAGCCCCTCATTGTGTATGCATGGCGAAAGCCTGCACGAGGCAACCTTTCATCGATTTAATCAGCGCCGCTTGTCCTCGGCCCAATTGGCCAACTTCGGTAAGTCGTCAAACGTGGTCTGCTGCATGGAACCCACGTATAACTTCAGGTACTACGGAATGTGCATGTTCCTGCATGACTTCCGTGAATCTCTGTCCTCGAGGTTGCCTTGCGTCATTTTCAGGTCCGTGTACCCCGTCTTCAAGTTTGAGTTTCGGGAAGTACAAGGGCAGCGTCAACTAGCCGACAGAATAGACAGCACTGCGCCGTCCCCTTGGTGTTCGGGAGCGATGACGTCTCATCTCTTGGTCTGCGAATGGGACGAACTCCCGCAGCTGGACATTCGATTATTCTGGTTCGCCCATGACTGAGCCTTAAGCCAGCTAACTGATCTACCTCGTGGAGACAGATCTTTGCTAAGACGGCATTCTATGTTTGGCGTCGGGCATCTATCCCTCTGACACTCCTTGTTCCGTATTCTCTGGCCCACGCCTAGCGAATGGTGTAACAAGGAAAACTCTTTCGCCCGCTGACATTGAACACAGTGACCTGTGCCCCTTTGGGAACCATCTTCGACCACGGCCTTATATTCTTAGCACTATATTATACAAAGTCAGTGCAGGCCCTTTCATCCCCAATCGGCTAGGTTCGTCACCAATATGATTGGACTTTCGGCAGCCCAGCACGAGCACGAGGGATTGCTTGGTGCGTGTGATCCCGATGTGATCGCCGTCAGGATCATAGTCATTGGCGCTCGAGAAACACGTGCTGCACGTTCTGGCGTTCGCCCCGCGGCTTACCGGTCCTTCTTTTTTCATGCGTGCCGCTTGGTATCCTGTTCCCGGTGTCATGACAACTTGCTCTGTACGTCGGAAGGATGGTCTTGAGACAGGGCCCTGACAGTAGGGGTGGGGTAGATGAAGAATGAACTGGGCTCTAGTTGAACTCTGCTGGAGAAGAACCTGCTCAGTCTTTTTTATTCTTGCTGATACTGACGCTGTCTTTTTCCCGGCAGAAATATATTCAGTACTCGGAAAACGGTAAGTACAGTCTTTAAAATTCCACAATTGAGCCCGCCTGTAGGCTTTCGTGTGTCTGGCCCGCCGTGCCCGTACGACGAGGATGATGACTGATCTAGACCCACAGTGACAATGCACCAGTCAGAAAGAGTTCACTGGATCCCTGTGTGAGTTTATTGTGGACTCGGAGCGTTCCTACCTCCGGTCTTCCGCCACCATCAAAGTCAGGTGTGCGCATTCTTTCTCATCCGACGCCTTCTCAAGCCCCTTTGGCAGTACACATCCCCGGTATCCTGGCCAATGCCGCCGGAAGAGAATACGTGTATGCTCACTCCTGCCTCCACTGCATTAGGACGTGCCGCCGATGGTCCCGATCGATCGCACCTCTTCAACTGCTTGCACAATCTTCAATTCGCCTCCTCTTGGTTTCACCTTCCATGAACAGGCGGTTGTAATCAGTCTTACAGATAGACTCCGACCAGATACACCGTACCCATGTCGTGTTCAGATACGGTCTCTACCCACCGTACAGCGACGGCTTCACATGTGGTAATGCAAAGGGCGTCGCCACACGCGGGATTTATCTCACCACGCTCAGGCTTTTCCCCTTACCGTAAGCTATCGGCCGCCGACATATTCATACATACTTCTACAAGATGTTTCTAGGACTGCGAGGTGCACAAGTTTATGGCGAACAGACTCTTCGCTCTTGAGCTGCGTTGGCGGCGCCACTTCCAGCTTCAAACACAGCGCAAAGCGATCTGCCGCTTGCCTATCCTCGACAGCGGGTCTGGACTGCGCTTTTTTTGTACAGATTGTTCAGTCGAACAAGGGATCCGACTGTGGGATGGGTGAGTTGATCCGTTTCCGAGTTTTCTGGGTCACGACAAAAGAACGAAACGAAACGATTCCACTGACGCCTCTGATCAACATTTGTCCGCCTCCGACTCAAGAATACCTCAATTAGCTGAAACTGCCTTCGTGACTCCAATGCCATTCCTTACTCCCAATCCTTCCTCAGAACCTCATTGTCTCTCGTTATGGCATCTTGCGGCGACGCATAGCCTTCTCCACCCATCTCAACGTCCAGGAACGGATTCACCTCACTCGACATGTGCGCAAGCATCAATGTGTCCGTCTCACGGCTGCCGTTTGCGGCAAGTTTAAACCCAATCTCTGTACCCAGTCTAAATACTTTGCGCCACTGGATCTGCATTCAACATGATTGTCGCTACCCGTCCTGCCCTAGCCAATACCGTCGCAGTGTGCAGAGCTTCCCCGTTGCTGCTCCACCATGCATGGGCAGTATGATGATGATGTAATACGTGCAGACGAGTTCCATTCACTGTGGTACGGCCCGAGGCCTACTGTGACTGCGGTTCCGGCACTATCTACTGGTCGACTTCGGCGCGGCTACCGTCGTTGCCTGCGGTGTCAATGGATCACACACTAGCAAGTTAGACTTTCATGTTTCTTTTACGCAACGCCTGGCATCGTGACGCACGTCGACTTCCGTGGCGTCACACTCTCTGTTACCGACAACGCACACACTCTCCCGTGCATCCCAATTTCCTATAGGCAGAATGTTCAACATCGGGAAAGTAGCAATTGCAATCGTGTGCACCACGATTGCAAGCGGCGGGCTCGTGCATTCTTGACAGCGGCGCACTTGGCAGCTCAGGCTCGTCCGTCCATCTACACCGGCATCGGAGCCTTCAAGCGGAGATACCTATGGGTGACCTATCCCCAGAACGGCGTAAAAGAGAAAAACAAGTGGATCAATTTCACTGCGTTCCCTCGTTCTCCTTCGCGGCCTGAGTGGCAGAGCGATTGTATGTCTGCCAGTGTCGTGTGGCGTCACCACGGCGTCCAGCATTCCAGGTCATTGCGTCGTGCCTGGCCTTCACCGTCAAGGCCGAGAGCAGGATTGGAGAAGATCGTATATTATTGTATTATTGATGGTCAAGATTTTACGGTGAAACGAGGGACACCGTGGAATAAGGTGTCGGCGCCCGTCCATGGTCGTGAGCCATGGCCTCAGGTGCGCTTCCTTGGACGGCGTGTGCAGGCCATGGAGAAGGAAAGGATGATACATTAAGCTTAAGCTCCAACGCAGCACTCTTTCCACCTCGCTCGGTCCGAATATGCTCTGTGGATGAACAGATGTCGCGCGAGCTGTCGTTGTATTCGGGCGTACCTTACGGCTGCAGACGCCCCCACAAACCTTCACCTCACACTTTGACTTGCCGGTCCAACCTAACACCGACGAAGCGGCTCACGTCTGTGCCATCGGCACATATACGAACTGGGCAATACGGTGGGTCTGCACATACCCCCCACATGCAGTATCTCTGCACCGACAACTCCCCGATCCCGGCTCGAGAGCCGGCCAGATTGCTGAGCCCAGCCCACGCCATGTCAATATCCAACACGCACACAGACGGGCCCAGAATGCGATCGTTGCAGTCGCCGCGGGGAGCAACCACCGATCTCGGCCACCGCACCAGTACACTGTTGCGCCACAAGGCGTTGTTATATCGTGGTGGCGCGGAGGAAGTCTCGTGCTTGGCGTCCGGGGGCCGGTCAGCGACGATGCCTATCTTACATCCCCCAGTGAAGCCTCCCTTCAAGACACCGTCGATCGGTAAGCCGTGACATCGTGCGGGCACGAGCGGAAGTCCTGTGGTGCCGTAGTGCGTAGCGAGGTACGCCCACCGCGCCCAATAGCACGACGATCCGCCCCAAACCTGACGCACTCACAAGCTTCGATCATGCCGACTGCGGTCGCTGTCGACTCAGCGAGTTATCCGCACGACCAGCACTGATATCAGACTCCGACCGGGTCCAGTGACCTCTCAGTCGCACGAGAGTCCACCTCACCAGTGCCACGCCGAGAAACGGAAGAACGTCGTCCTAGCGCAAGGCGTCTGCTGGCCCGGAGTTTCGTGGGCAGTTCATATGCGCCGAGAACGTGACGACGGACGTTGCCGGGATATTGCATACTTGTGTCGGCTTTGCTGAGCACTCGTATTGATGCCCTGCGATCCGCGAATGATGAGTTTCGTGGGTACACCCGAGGCGTCCGACAAGTCGCCGTCATACTACGATCCAGCCGGTCCGCCTGGTTGCCCCACTACTTCAGTTGCACTGCACCCAGCAGGCGGCACGAAGGGACGGGTTCATTCCCGCGCCATAGGATACCTCTTTCTCGGACAAAGGCATTCGCCGCTAATACCGGCTGTCTGTTCAACACAGGCATCGCCTATACAACCCAACACTATCGCTCACTTTTTCATCTGTTAATCCAGACCAACCTCTGAGCTTCTGACGAGCTCCGTTTCGCGCTTGCTGCCAGCTCTGCCGTCTTAGCGGGCAACCGACAGACCGGGTCGTTAAAGACCGCAAACACGGGAACCGCGGCGGGCGGCCTTTCACATCCTCGCACGACGGGACCACGCGAGATGCGCAAGGCAAATCCGCGACGCTAGCCAGTCCGACGTCTTCCGGGCTCCCCGCTCGCGATATAAGACGTTCGAACAGCTCAGCACGCGGCACGGCGGGTCGCGACCTCTCACATCCTCGCACAATGGCGCCGCGCGAGACGCGCAAGGCAAGTCCGCGCTGCTCCCAGCCAGTCCGATCTGACATCTTCCGTGCCCCCCGCTCGCAACAAGACCCTCGAATAGCTCAGCACGCGCCACAGCGAGTCACGGCCTCTCACATACTCACACGACGGCGCCGCACGAGATGCGCAAGGCAAGCCGCTCCCAGTCAATTTGACGTCTTCCGTGCTCCCCGCTCGCAACAAGGCCATCGAAAGCTCAGCGCGCCCTACAGCGCGTCACGGCCTCTCACATCCTCGCACAATGGCGCCACGCGAGTCGCGCAAGGCAAGTCCGCGCTGCTCCCAGCCAGTTCAATCTGACATCTTCCAGGCTCCCCGCTCGCAACAAGACCATCGAACAGCTCAGCGCGCCCCACGGCACGTCACGGCCTCTCACATCCTCGCATGACGTCGCCACGCGAGACGCACAAGGCAAGTTCGCGCCAGTCCGACGTCTTCCGGGCTCCCCGCTCGCAATAGGACCATCGAACAGCTCAGCGCGCGCCACAGCGAGTCGCGGCCTCTTACATCCTCACACGACGGCGCCACGCGAGATGCGCAAGGCAAATTCGCGCCAGTCCGACGTCTTCCGGACTCCCCACTCGCAATACAAGGCCATCGTACAGCTCAGCACGCACCACGACGAGTCTATCCGGCACGCGCCGACCGCCGTTCAACGCTCGATTCCGTCCACCTCGCGCGAACGCACTACGCGAGACGCCCCCGCGCCGCTGGAAGCACACATATACAGTCGACCCTCTACTAATGAGTAACCTGATAATGCATGACCCCGCTAATGCGTAGAAAAATGAAGGAACGGACGCTATGCATTAGTAGAGTCAACTGTACATATCACCACCATCCGAGTCCTCCGCGACCTCCCGACGCATAATATTTTTGTCCGGCACCCGCATATATTGCCCGCCTTCGCTCAGCCATTTATCTCAGGGCGTTTTGTCCGGCGCGGGTTCCACCTCGCTTCCATCTAGCCTTCAAGTCCAGAACTGGTCTCGGGGCTCTCTGATTACGCGCGCGGGATGCGCACGGTAGATTCGCGCTACTGCGCGTCGTGCGCAGCTGGACAGGACTCTCTCAGCGCGCGAGCACGCGTCCTTTCCGATACGGCCTCTGAATCTCCAACGGTTCCGCGGGCGGTTCGGCTGTGGTGTGCAGTCACAGTCGCACGACAGAATGTACCTCGGTGCGCAGGACGAGGACGAATTTGCGCGTACGCTTTGGACCGTCAGACTTTCGACCAACGACACCACACGCGACGATAGGGGTGCAGGCCAACTCTTACACCCGTCGACGCATCTACCCATCACCATCGCCATGCGCGCACGCTCAGAGTGTACGACAAAAATGTGGATTCCGCACCGGACGTTCCCGGCTTTCCAGCAGCCAGCAAAGGAAAAACAAAAACAAAAAAGTAGGCGACGCGGCGGTCCCATCTCGCCATAACCGCGCGCCTCTCCACTCGCACACACCTCCAAACGCCTCCCTCCGCACGCGCTCACTCGCGCACCTCCCCAAACGCGCGCTCACTCACGCACCCCCCCAAACGCGCGCTCACTCACGCAGCTTACGCGCAGGCTTGGGCCAGCCCCAGACTTCGCGGATCCAGCGTGCCATATTGACGTCCATGGCCATAATGCGGACGATCCATTCGTGCGCGAGGAGGTCTTTAGGCGTCGGGCGGAGGACGGGGTCGACGCGGAGGCTGTGTGGGGTTGGAGCGGGTTAGTGCGCGGACGGGGAGCGAAAGAGCGGGGCCGCACGTCTCTTTGATAAAGTCCTTCATCGCGTCGCTCCAATGCAGGTCGTCTTCGTCTTCGAGCTGCGGCGGCTGCGGATACGCGTGAGCGGGAGGATAGGATGGGAGGAGAAGGAGGGAGACGCGCCTCGCTTTGTGTGATGTGGATCATGAGCTCTATCGGCGCGAGGTCTGCGCTGAATGGGAAGCGGTTCTGGACGAGTTCGAGGAGGGAGAGACCGGTGGACCAGACGTCCGCACGGATAGAATACTCAAGGCCCGAGAGGCGTTCAGGCTGCATCCCCAATCAGCCTTTATTCAGACGGAGAAGGGGGGGGACGCACGGCCATGTACAAGGACGTGCCGGTGAAGGTGTCGACGACGGAGCCGACGAGCTCGCCCGAGACGCCAAAGTCGCAGAGCTTGACGACGCCGTCGCGCGAGAGGAGGATGTTGGACGGTTTGATGTCGCGGTGGATGAGGTCCTTGGAGCGCAGATACGCGAGGCCCTGTAAGACGCCCTCGGCGAGGCGGCCAGCAACCTTCTCCCCTACGCGCGCGCCGCGCTCGCGTATGCGTTTGCCGACGGCCTCTAGCGACTTGCCGTCGCAGAGCTCCATGACGACTTTGACTTCGGAGGACGAGGGGCTCATGTATGCGCCGAAGAAGCGGATGATGTTGGGGTGGGCGATGGTGGTGATGAGGTTGAGCTCGCGCAGGAGCTGCTTCATGGGTGCCTCGCGGGTCTGGATGGTTTTGCGGGCGAGGAGGGCGGAGGTGCGGGTGTCGCGGACGGAGTGGACTGCGCCGCCTGCGCCCTCGCCGAGGCGGGATTGGACGGTGAGGAGGTCGTCGTTGAATTCGGAGTAGGGGTATGGTTCGGGCTGGAAGGGGGATGCGGAGGAGGAGGAGGAGGAGGATGCGGAGGAGGCGAGGTCGGAGTGCGGGTGGGAGCGGATCTCGATGTCCTTGAGGGTGCGGGTGACGTCGTCGATGGACGGGGGTTTCGGGCGGCGCGAGTCGGGGATGGTGTCGTTGTCGGGGCGGATGGTGGTGTCGCCTGCGCCGTCGAGGGCGCGGGGCTGGGGCGCGAGGGCGGGGCCGCCGTAGTAGCCGCCGGAGAAGAGGCCTGTTGCGGACGGCTCGTCGGGGTCGGCGGGATGGGAC
>MU273853.1:0-23032 GCA_022160365.1 Vararia minispora EC-137
GCCTACCGCACCGCCGCTCGTCACGCCAGTACGAGTACTTGTTTGTACCCTCCCACCCGCCTCTGTCAGATGTGTACCTACCCTAGCACACAATTAGCATTGCCGCCTCTGTACGCCACTCCCAGTTTCCCACACCCGTGAGCAAATCGTGGTCTGTGGTCGAGCCCGCCCGCCCGCGCGGCTCGACCCAGGCCGCGTCTGCCCCAACCAAACGAGCTCACCGTGGGAAGCTGCCGCCGGCACAGACGAGCCTGGAATTACGGAGGTCGTGACCCCGTCTCAAGTCTTCCGCCTTCGTTACCGTCCTAATAGTGCCGCTCAGAACCCCGCAAATCCACACATTCGACCTGAGTTTTATCCCTTTTCCGATGTTGAGCTGTTCTGCTAGTTCGATTGATCGACAGCATAAATAGGCTACATTAGTCTAAGCTAGCATTTACTCCAGTGGGATACGTGAGGATGACCTCGTGGTCATTAATTATAATTCTCACCATAATCTATGATTTTGATTATAATGGCGGTTATAAGCAGAAAAAATTGGCCTGAAAGCGGTAAACTTCCTCCGAAATCATCGGTTATAATGCTCGTAATCGGCTGTGGGCAATCAAAACGCCATTATAATCACGATTCTAGTTTTCAGACACTGACGTCGGTGTGATGGTTGCACCGGTGTTCCAACATACTGTCGAGGGACTGAGTTTGAAGTATCGAAGCGGCATGCCGCACCATCTTATGCACCATCATGCGTGGTTACCTCAATCAATCTCTTCACAGGAGCTGTATCCGTACCAGTGGCATCGGATCACCGTCACGGTGATAGTTCATTCATTCCTGTTCCGTCTTCGACTACCGTCCTACTCTGAACGCAACGATCAGCCACATCCCTATGTCTCATTTCCAGACTGTCCTTCTTGCTGTCCCTAGCGTCTGACCGTGACTTCGCCGCTGGCACAGATCACTTACCGCCGAGCCGTGACGCACGACGATACCCATAAAGCTAGCACCGGGCCGCTAAACATCGAGACCCATAGACACTCTGATCCTTTGGTTCCTCCCCTTCCTCCGGATATGGACAACTTGGCCGTCGCGTTGACGTTGTCCAGGACGCTCACCTCATCCAACGGTCAACTCATCTATGCAGAGGCGTCGGGTGATCCGTCCAAGCCGCATGCTGGCTGTCCTTGTCCACGGGCTGTCACTCAGCAGTGTGGTGCTTAACAGTTTCTGTTCAAGAGATGTACTCCAGGAACTCTACGTCGTGAGAGAGAGTTGTGCTTCTCTATTATATACGAGGCATAATCCTACGCATAGGTCCGCTACAATTTCCGTGGTCACGGCAGGAGCGGCATGCCTCTAACTTCTGAGTATCATGGATCCTGCTTATATGCAGACGACTTTCGCATCGTGGTTGAAGGGTTTGATCTGCGAAGCCCAATTAATCTATGTGGGATGGTGGGTCAGCATTTTCCACTTTGTCTCCTTTATTTATTCTTGCAATAGGACTACGGGAAGTGCTGTGTTCGCTCTTAGCAGTTCTACGACTTCACCCTGCTTAAGCACCAGTCCCTAGGCATCATCAGCGTCGTTATTGCCGCGTGCTTGCTACGCGATGCCCTTTCCGGCATCTTTTCCCTCTCAGGCATCGTTTTCCTCTCAGGCTCATCCTCATTCCACGGCTCTTTCATCACTGGTCCTGTGACCACACAAGTGCTCTGTGGTGGCCTAATTCCGTTACGAGACCCCGCGACCATTCCTTGCGTCATGCTGGACTTTGTTAGCGTCTACTTTGGGTCGCCGACAGCGCCCGAGCCGATTTATCAAGTCTGATGCCTTTACGCAGGCATGGGCGGGCCCGCGCTCCAGTTGTCCCAAATGCGCACCCTCATTGCTCCTCGTCGGCAAAAGCTTGAGTCCGTCCAAGAACTCCTTCGTTCCAACATACTCTCATTGCATATGTGCTACGGGACAGACGACAGGCTCGCACAAGATCCAGCTATGGAAGAAGGGCTGAGGAGGCTCCCAACGACACTGACACTTGAGGCTTAGCTGTACCTGGCCCCGACCATGCACTTGTTTGGGGGTAGCTGGGTCTATAGTACCACGTCCCATTGGGTTTGCTTGTAAGCTGGCTGCTCAAGTACATTTCTTGACGTAGCTTTCGGCTTTGTGTTCTCTATTTTGTGCAGTGGCAGGCATTGGCGCGTCGTGTCGTCAATTCTACGGTCTATCCTCCACCGCTTGAAGACTTTGATACTGCATCGATCGAAAATCTTTAACCTGTCTTGTCATCTGTAGTCTACAGTACCCTTTATGTCGGAAAACTAGAATCAAGATTGTAATCGATTATAACGTAAATAATTGCTAAAATTCGGCCAGGAGATTATAAGTATTATAATTGGCTTTGGGAAAATTACAATCCCCGGTTATAATTGCAGTTGTAATTGTGATGGCACTTGATTATAACCCAGTTTGAGGCTCGTAATCAGGGTCTCAAGTTTGCAATTGCGCCATAACCAATTACAACGGACAGCATGTGATCACGGCTTAAATGTATTGATTATAAAAAAGTGGCTCGGTGTACAAGTTTCAAAGATATATTATTACCCAGATCTCCATTGACTGCTAGCACATCCATACTTGTGTTACGTGCCCAGCGGGAAATCTATCGACATAATCAAAAGGCCAGGACAGTCACACATCAGCGGCTGACTATATCAAAGCAAGGGCACACAGTCACCTGGCAGTGTTCTGAGACAGGCGCGAAGACCAGAGATGTGATGCAAGAAGTCTGTGAGAAGTATGTTGATGTCTAAAGTGATTGACTCACTTCGGAGCATGGGCCCAGTGTATATTCTAGGATCACAAGGTTTGCATGGGAGCCCCTGGAGGCACTTCGCCTTGCACTTCACAGCAGTTGATGGTGTTGAAGCATAGGTTAGAAAAGGGAAAGTGATGAAGAGAAAGTTATGACGCACGTATCCGCTAGTAGGCCATAGCTAGCCACCAATGAGGAGATATTATTACTGCCTGAGAAGAAATTGTCGGTCTGCTTGACCAAGCTACGATGGTGATGAGCTGTTGGACCAGAAGGCACAAACAGCGTCATTCCAAACAGCAAGGAGAAGGGGCGGGGAAAGGTAAGAGATAAAAGGAGGCGGCTCCCCTACGTGGCCTATAATATGTGGAGGTGTGTGTGCACTTATGGAGGTGGATAGCAGAGGAGGGTAGTGGGAGAAGGAAGACGCGTAGAGTCTGGTGTGACCTCGCAGCAGAGTTCAACATTCACGTGCTTTCCCTCACGTGCCGACCAGATCACATGCAATATCTTACTTGTGCCCCTGCAACTCTAGCATCCAGCCTCAACTCGCAGGCTGGCGCGGATCTGCGATACACTGTGTGATTGGGTGTGGCTGGGTGATTTCTGGGCCGTACACGGAGCGAGGACTGCCGCTGGGTGGGCGGGCCTCGCAACACAATTCGTGTACCGTAGAAAACGGCAGCTAGTACTATCGCACAGACAGCAAAAAAAACGGCAATAGATACATGGAAAAATAATGTAGCATAGGGAGGGCGGGAGGGGTGAAGCGCAAGAACCGCGCGATGATGCGCTACCGCTGTGCATTACGGAGGTGCGCAGGGAGCTGGTGGTGGACGGAAGCAAGCACACCTGTGGCAGCTACTGGCTCGCTCAGCTGGACGCCCCTTCGTGCTCACGCGCTCGCACAAAGGGGCTACCGAATCCAGGACATGCATACATTACACTGTAAGTTGTAGGACTAAGTAGCATAAATAATCTAGTTAACTTTGCGGCTCGAATGCCTTGGAGAAACCTGCTCAGCTGCGGTCATGCCAGTACGTCCATGCCGACGCCGCTGTGCAGCACCCCTGCCACCTCCACTTGTCTATCTTTGACCATCTTCTCCGGCCCGTAGGCGGGTGGCAAAGGCAGTAATGCAAAGAAAAATGTGAGTTAGGGGAGAAGGGAGAGGGAGAGAGGCACGGGCCCTGCAATCACTTCAGGTCCAACTGTTGCAGCGCTCTGGGCGAGCCAGGCATACCTGGTGTGGTGGTTGATCCATGCACACAGCTGGTCACAGAAATAATATGCGTTCTATCGAGGCGGACGAGACAGCGATGAGGCAAGGGTGATCAACCTACACCCTCACCTGCACCCATACTGTGGCAAGCACCAATACCTGCACCACCGGAGGACTCGCTCGAGCACTTCTAGCTTGATCTGCCAGATGTTCGGCATTCTGCAGCAGACAGAGGGCACGATGTCATGACACCCATCGGGTCAATGAGGTGTTCAACATCTACACATTTCTGGGTGAGACGTCCGAGGGCATTGTGCAAACGAGCTCTTACACACCTCCAAGAGGGGTAAGTTGCCCATCGTTAACGGTCTTAAATGCCTGCTCTAGTCGCGTGCTCAGACTTACTCGAGAACCAGACATACCCGCTCGCGAGAAAGACGGAGAAGAAGCAGCTGCACGCTGCTGCGGCAATCGGCACACATGAGCATGATGCGTGACGAGGTTTAGCAGTACCGGGTCAGATTTGGCTAAAAGACACGAAAAATCCACACACTAATTACACCAGTCTTCAGCATGGATGCAAAGATACATTCTCAAGCTTCTTTTCGTACTTCCTGAAGCCCTTCTGCGTGCGGTGATCATGCTCACACTTCTCGACATGTTTCTTGAAGTCCTGAGAGCGGAAGGACTGCTTACAGTAGTTACATTTTGCCTTCTTTGTAGGTGATATTTCGCATTTTAAGAAAGATATGGCGGGGGGGGATATATACAATGATAGATTGACAGGATGGTCCGAGGGAGGGACATGGGACGGGACACGATGGTGGCGGGAAGTAAGGGGTTGCCCCGGGCTTAGGGATTACAACGGTATCATGATCGATGATAATCGAACGGCGTGCCTTGTGATCTGGGTATAATGGCCCGACCGGCGATTGTAAGCCCGCTTATAACCGACCGGAGATTATAACCCTGATTCCGGTTTTCCGACAATTATCCTCGCGAAGCGCGTCAGAGCTTGCGTACAAGTTTCTTGACCACGGATCGCCATAGAAAACAAATTGCGATCCCATGTCGTACGACAATGTGTCGTTCGTGATGTTGTCAGTACATGACGTTTTGTCGTACTCATCGTAACGAAAGGAAGCCTTGGTCATCTTATATCGATTTTAGTGTACCCACTGCCACTTCGTTCGCAGTAAAGTCATCCTGTGCACAAGCCTCGACACAAACAGCACTTGTAGGACCGCTCCGCAACCGACCGAAGGCCCCGTCCGCGAGCTTACGAGCCTGCTCGCCGTACTTGTTCTTGTAGAAGACGATCCCACCTTCCTCCTCAACGAAGATACATTGCGTGAAGGAACGCCAAAGCGCGTAGAATGTGTTCTGTAGATATGTATATCGTGAAGATTGCCCAATCCTTCGGGGTTGAACGTACCGTAGAATCGTAGTTGTAGTGTTCCCCAAGAACGGCTCGGATACGCTTGGTAATCTTGGGCCCGTTATCTGTATAGTCTTCAGCGTTCCACTGTGCTTTCTCAACAACAGGGCTCACAGAAGGGCGCGCTAACAAAAAAATGGTGCGCGACGTGATCATGAGAAATCTAGTCGTCCCATGAACTAGGGCAAGCGCGGTCGTAAAGGAATTGAACGCACGTTATGAAGGAAAAAGCGCCCCATCCAGCCCATGAGAGGACGATCCACTGTGGCCGCCGCGCCGCGAAGGAACGTCCACTCTGATGCATAATAGTGTACCTAGTGGACGTGAGTGTCGATTAAAAAGTCAGGTTGAGCCTCGTACAATGGTGGGATCGCTGTGGTGCAGATACGTGAACATTACTGCCCACATGTTAGCTTGCCTTCTTCCATCGTACCAAGGACTTACCGATCCTAGACGGATATAGCACGGAGTCTGTTAGTACATAAATATGACTTCAAAGAGAGCGTACCAATGGTTCGTTAGCTGTGGTAACAAAGCGTCGTGAGAACGGATTATAACATGGTCTGTTAAAGGACTGGCCAGGTATGGTGCACCGTAGTATTTGAAGACTGTCCACCAGCCATACCTCCGCACAATCCAGGCCAAGATGATAGTCATAGTTCCGATGCCGATATCCGACAGGACGATGTATATACCTGATTTCCGTGCGTCACCGCAGGAAACAGACAGGGAGATAGACTTACGTTCATGGTCTTTGAACAGTTTGCTGTACGGATTGAAGTGATTTGTTCCCTTCGGGTACATCCTCGCCCCGAGCGTGTTTTGCCTGTGTCCCCGTCAATAGATACCATCGAAGTGTGATACCTCATACATACGATAGATACAGCCACCACCCACTAGAAGACGAGTCAGGGGATAAGATGTAAGCAATGAGTGTCCTCCACGTACAAGGCCTGCATGATCAACACTCGTGCTAGGGTCCATATGGGCGTCTCTTCGAATATCTCAGCGTAATCTGCCTTACGTGCCACTTTGGCAGGCGGGAGTCCCATATCGGAGCGCAGGCGCGGAATGTAGTTCTAGTGCGGAAGTCAGAACAAAACGGCAGCATACAAGGAGATGCCGATACTTACTTCATCCCTCTCCATAGAGCCAGTCGCTTTCTATACCATGACCGTGAGGTTGGGAAGATAGCCGACAAGATGAAGACACACATGATGAGCATGGTGAGTCGATCTCCAAGCGAAATATGGGATGAGAAGCGCCTATTAGGTCACAACCCAATCAGAAATGAATACGCGACCCAACGGGGTTAGCGTACGCTGTGAAGAAGAAAGCCTACAGTGTTGTTGGCTAAGGGTGAATTAAAGAGCGAGCCGTGCCCGGCCTGTAGACGCACACGAGTCAACTCTGATATTGCGTGTGTGCATTGAAGACTGACATCGTGACCTACGCAATTAATCCGCTCAGCGGACACAATACGAATAAAAAATTACTGCGTACCGAGACAGAATATGCCAGACCAAAGCAGACCCTGGAACCACCAGTACGTGCACCAGAGCAAAGACGCCACGGGTACAGCCAACCACGAGGCCGGAGCCGCGGCGGCTGACAAGCTTTGTGTCATGGCAGGGATATAGCTTGCGAAGCCCAGAAATGCCGTAGCAAGAACGATATCTCTCGCAACATAATAGCAACCCAATGATGAAGACTTCTGCAGAAGGGTTTTAGGTACTACGGCGTGGATCTCCTTTAGTGTCACGCTTGGTGGAGAAAACGGTTTCCGCAACCTGTTTCAAAAGCGGTCATCAGCTCCTACAGCTTCATGTCAAGACGAGGCCGAAGATGCACCGTGCTTCGTATTCGGGACCGTTCCGGAACATTTTCAATGAGCTTGTGCCTGCCAGGGCAGTCCGGGAGGAAGCGGCGTGAAGGGACGGAGAGGTGGACCCGGGGCGGAAATGCTCATGCGATGCGTCTTTATATGTTGCGGTGGATGTCGGCTCATGGCGTGGTATACAGAGCCCGAAACGCTTATGAGAGATCATGCAAGCTTTGGTGCGGGACAACCGCTGGAGAACCGATTTTGGGTGATGAAATGATGAAGCTATTGTTCAAGCGAACTCCGTGTACAATATAACCTTTGACATAGGATTAGGCTGCCTCGGTTCTAGCTCCTCGTCGTCTGGATAGTCGTGAAATGTGATGGAGTTGCTTCACGAAGCCGCCGGTTGCCGGTGGGATTTGGTTCTATTAATGTCTATAAGTAATGATGCGGATGATGTACAGTATACGTATGAACACATTGCAATAGCCCTGATAAGACCGCGGACATGGCAGCAAGGAGTATGCACGTGCAAGCGACGCCCATGCACGGGCCGGGCGGATGATCTAGGGCTGGAAAGTGCCCAGGGCATAGGTCTATGACACTGACGTACTGAGCGAAGCCGTCACTGGCATGGAATTGTTCACGGTACGATGAACTGGGCGATGCGTAATATGTGGACTGTGGGCACTGGCCCTCGGGCGCCATCACACACTCCGATTCACCACTCGCCACACCGTACTGGACAGTCGTTCCTGAAACCAAAGGATGCGCTGGGTCCCGAATGTCCACTGTATAAGGTGGAAAGAAAGGTGCGATGCATTGGCTCAATACGGCGCTGGAAACGTGCAAGTCGGACAACGCCTCGATTGAACGACCGTACTGCACGATGTCATGCCATGTGCCGGCAGATCTGAGATTGTCCAGTGTGGAAAAATGCAGGACCCTTGTGTCCATCGGACGGTCCGTGAGGGCCTGCTTCCAGGTCTTCATTCCTGCGGCTCGAAGCCTCAAAGCCTTCCTCCCAAGTCATGTTGCAGGTCGAGTCGGAGCTTTGAAGAACCGAGATACATTCGTCGCGATCTTTCAACCTTCGGCCGAGAGACAAAACAAATGGAGGAACGGCAATAGACACATCTGGAAAGCCTTAGCGAGGTTACTAGCAAAACGATCCCGACTCGGCGACGCGGTGTTGTGACGGAGTGTGTTTCTGAGCACGTGACAGTTCGACTTGGTTGCACCGTACGCGCGCTAGTTGTCTTGTTTCCAGCCTCGGCGTTCGTGGTTCGCATCGGTTTCCTTAGGCTTGTGTTGACTGCTGTCTCGCGCTGCAAAGTTTTGCTTCTTTCTCCTCAACCGCTGGGAACACTTCGACGACACTTCGACGAATAACACCTCAACGGTGTACGTGGCTCCGCATTACGACCCGTCGCCCGTCCAATTATCGGGCATCCTTTCGAGCTCAAGTCCATCCCAAAAATCTATCTAAAAATCTATTTTTGCTCTCATCTTGCTCTCTTCACGATCTGCCACGCATCTCTGTACCATTCACGACTCTCAAAGCAACAAGAGCACTATGCGTCCGCTACTCTCACGAGCACCGTCATCCAACCCATCACACGCCCGTTCACCATCCCCAGCACCCGCAGTATCTCAGCCGTCTACCATCCGTCTTATCTCCGCTACACCGTCAGCCGCAGGCTCGGCTTCGGATGCCAACAACACCTTCGCCAGCACCACCGCCTCCTCATCATTCGTCGCTATTTCATACAACATGTCCCCTCTCGCGCCCAGGGCCGAGAATGAAATCACTCACCGAAAGCTCGTACCGAAGAAGTCTAGGCTTGGTCTTCTTAGCGGCGGCACGAAGCTTAGCAAGGAACGCGGGAAGGACATGTCAGACATGTTTCGTCGTGTCACTGGCGACGCCAGGGCATCTGGTAGCAGCCGTGGCGGATTCGAGATCTACGTTGACCCTACGACAGACCCCGATCTGGGCGAAATCGTCATGGTCAAGAAGAAGAAGAGTCGTGGCGCGCTCAATGCACTGGGCTGGGGCGTAACCAGTACTAACGTCCTCTCCGAAGTCGCGAACACCGACCCTCCGGCGACGCTGAAGCCGAGGACAGAGGAAAAGGACAAGTGGTGGAGCATTGGTCGAGGTAGGAAAGACTCGAAAGACGGCAACAAGATATTGAAGGAAAACGTCAGACAATCCAAAGGTGCGCGGCATGATTTCGTTTACATCTGTTGCTCATACTACTCCAGCACCCGCGCCGATCCGAACCGAGCCACTGTCCCAGAGGAACCGCTTCAATTCTCTCGACTCGGGCGTTGCTCTCAACTCCCATCTGCTTGAGCCGCCACGGACTCGCTCCATTTCTGGCTCGCAGCTCCTCGCCGTTCCCGACTTGGTCGTGGACGACCAATTCTCCGGCCCTGGCTCGCCCGATGAAGTGCAGACCCCGACCTTGCTTGCTGTCCCGAACTCAGCAGCGGGCTCCATCGCAGTGCGTGCGATGCGCTCTATGCGGTCGCTAGCCCATATGACGAGCTGGACACAACTTAAGCCAGCCGAGAAGGAAGATCAGACGGCCAAGAAAAAGGAGAGGGAGAAGGAGGCGTTGGGGCCGAAGAAAAAGAAGAAAAAAGAAAAGAAGGAAAAGAAAGAGGATGGGCGGAAGGCGACGATCCGCAACTATTCGGGCAGTAGCTTCGAAGCCGGGGCGCTCACCACGCCGGATATCGGGATGTTTCCCAGCGAAGCGTTTCCGCAAGCGAAGCGTAAGGCAAGCATGCTGGGTCTTGGGCTGCCCTCGACCATACGTTTCGGCTCGACGCGCACCTCGTCTGCCGCTTCCTCTCTCAATCTTCCCAACGTCGCGCCTGTTCCACTCCGCGCATCTAGCAAGCTTTCCCGGAGCTCGTCGGTCAACCTCAGTGTCGCTGCGCCCGGCGACCGTCGACCGTCGTCCACCATCTCAACTGGCTCGTCGCTTCGCCCACCGTCGACGATCTCTGCCAACTCGCGTACCTCTTCTTCCAGCGCGGCATCAGTCAAGTGGGACGAGCGTGGACTAGAGACGGTCAAAGAGCAATGTCGGCAAGAGCGCGAAGGTGCGAGGCCGAAGGAGACTCGCAGGACATCTGAAGGTCGCCGCCGCGCCGCACTCATAGATATCTTCCCGACCTCGCTCCCTGATTCCCGTCCGTCATCGCAAACCTCTGAATCGTCCGTGCCGATGCCGATCGTGACAATCGAGGAGGCGACTGCGGATGGCCATTCGGTGGCCGACAGCGCCTCGTACGGAACGCCGGAGAGGCAGAGACGCCCCCGTCCCATCTCAGAACAAATGCTCACCAAGGAGCGGCCCAAAGGGATTTGTGAGGGCAGCGATGGCAAGTACTCCCTTCTGCTCGGACGAAGCATGCTTACCTGAATTTTTTCTAGGTATGCTCTCGCTTTTGGACGCAGCGACAAATGATCTCGCATCGCTCATCAGCAGACTGGACCTTGAAGCTAGTCCCGGAACACCCAATGGCTCTCCCCTTCGTCTCTCGCCGAGCCTCTCCAAGCTGTTCCGGGACTCCCCTGGGCTCCCTGGTGGGAAGGACTACGGGAGCCCGATTAAGAAGCCCCATTCATCTGTCGGACCCAGCGTAGGATTGCGTGGGAGCCAGACATCTGTCGCCTCTTTGCGTCCCTATGCTCAGTCCCGAGGCAAAGCTACGATTTCCGATCCCAAAGTTCAGGGAGCCTCGCCGCGCATTGGCCAGCAGATCGCGCCATGGCCCATCTCTCCGACAAAGCCTATCGTACCGCCTCAGCACACTGCCGAGGTCGCTTCTGTCGCGCCGGTCTTCAAGCCCGCTCACCGTCGGACACTCAGCCCCGCGCCCGCTGAGGAGCCCCCGGCCGTGTTCCGGCCTCTTCGTCCCGCCTCAAGGAAAACATCCCAGACTGTGCAGCCCGGGGCAACCGAAGACGCTGCTTTTGATTGCCTCACATCCCCAGTCTTTCGCCGCGCTGGTATGAACGTGCCATTACCATTACGATTGGACACAAAGAGCAGCGCTTCGAGCATGGCGTCGGACTCCGCAGCGCGTACGCCCATCGCACCTGAAGCGCGCCGCGGTCTCGGCACAACTGGCACGCTGGGCGGCTCTACCGGCTCTGTAGATGTAGACGGACTCATCGACTCCGAGGACCCTGACTCGGACATCCCGGATGAGCTGCAGGTCATCCTGTCAGCCGGCGAGACAGAGCGATTGACAGAGCGCTTCGAGGACACGATGTCATTCAATCCAAGCACTAACCGTCTGCTACCGTCTCCCGGATCGCCCCCCGGCATGCCGCTGCCCATGCCCGAGTCATCTGACATGGCTTTGGCCAGAGTCCCAGATTTCCATGTGATATTCGTCGACGAGGACGACGACCACGCGGACACCGATGGTATCGAATCGGATGAGGACGGAACAAAGAAATCTTTCGACTTCACCGGTGAGCTGAAGCTCCTAAATGAATCTGCCGATAGGCGCAGCTTTGTCGAACAACTCGAGAGCGCGTTCCGCACGCCGGCCAAGTTTGATCTCCAAGGATTTGGCGAGTTCAGCACGGACGTTGAGGTTCCGCCGCTTCCACCAATCCCTCGGTCTATCTCATCCAGCGCCGAATCATTCGCCCCTTCCTCGCACACGGAGATGTCGTCGTTTCTCCCCCGTCCGGAGATATCCATTCCACGTCGCGAACGCAAGCCGAGCTCACTGTACGAGGTTTCTTTCCCTCCGCCGGCAGAGGCGTCGTCCTCGTCTGGTCTTTCTTTCCCGCAGACAGTGAAATCGACCACGAGCTTCTCGCGCTCATCCACCGGGGAGCTGAATGTCAACTTCAAGTTTGGTGGCAAGTCGCTGATCGAGCCTGAGTCCAAGCCGCTTACGCTGTCGGACATCATCCCACCGCCGGAGATTCAGAGTCGCTTGTCAATGGTCTCTATGATCGAGGAGGATAGCTCTGTCCTCAAGTCTATCATGGGGAACGTGCGGGAGGTCCCATCGCCCTTGCTTTCGGAGCCCATGACACGTCGCCGTACGATGTCCGACTCTAGTTCAAAGTTCTTCGAACGCAACTCATGGCTCAGCCACCGAGATTCTTTCAGCGGCAGTGGCCACACGCGTCCATCCTCGCAAGCGAGCTTCAGTGGCTTGGAGTCCTTTGACGAGATCCGTCGTGGCTTTGAGTTCGGCCCAGATCGACCAGCCTTCTATCCTCCCCCTGCCGCCGACAGCCATCGTAGGCACAAGATCCGCGAATCTGTCTTCAGCATCGCGTCGGAGTCGTCTTACGGCGTTGTTCTCAACCCGGGTGTTCAAGATCCCTTCGAGTACGGTCGCTATGACCTACCCTCACGTCCGTCCTCTGACGGCTTTTCACTGTCGATGTCGATGTCCAACACTATCGACGACACGTTCGATTTCATGCAACATAGAGATTCCCGCCGCCGCCGTGTCGACAGTGATGCGTCTAGCTTCTACTTCCACCCACTCGCACAGGGACCATTGGCTATGCGCCCGCTCTCCATGCGTGCGCATCGCCGCAACGAGTCCAATATGTCCGCCATGTCTGTCGCGCCGCCCGTCAGCCTGTACAACCGCTCATTCGGCGGCCATCGCCGCATGGATTCTAACTCCAGTGCGAGTTCTGTTGCCCATGCTTATGCCATGGGTGCACAACGCATGTCCTGGGGCCCGCGCCATCGTCATGACCTTTCCGTTGATTCCGTGCTCAGCAATCTCTCAGCGATGTGCATCGGGCGTCCTGGACTGTCCGGAGACAAGATGCTCGAGTCCGCGCACGGAGTTCCACTTACGGCAATCTCCGCCTCACCGCCAGAGAGCCTGCGCAGCGAGCGCTTTGATTGCTCGTCGGCGGAGTACGACTCGATCATGGACGGCACACGTGCTGCATTCAACGGTCCACCAGGCTCGATTGAGGATTCACTGTTCGAGCAGACGGGGTATAGGACTTCTGCATCGTCCGAGTCTCTGTTCGGCGGAAACGATTCACGTCCGCCGCCCCGGGCGCAATTCCAGCTCGTCTCACGCTATAGGCCTGTGTCGATATATAGTATCAATGAAGACACGCGGAACAGCGTCAGGCGCGAGGACGACACCATAGTCACCGTAAGTTTTTTATTGGTTATTCTGAGGCAGGTTTGATCCTTTCGTAGATGCTCGACGGCAATCATGTCCGTCGCCGCTCCATGGATTCCATGGCCGGCGGCTCCCCCTGCGTCCGTGTGGGCGGCAAACGCAAGCGCGTCACCATCCGTGGCCGTCCAGGCCACGTCGCGAGGTCTGATGACGACGTCGAGCACATGGACTCGCCAAACAAGGCCCGGCTTGTTGAAAAGCCCTCCATAGCTTTATCTATCGCGTCCACGACTTCGCACGCGTTTGGAGATGATCGCATGATTCGTGCTCGCCATGGTCTGCTTAAACGCGAGAGTCTCGAGGAGAGCTGCCTGGAGGCGGCTGGTGAAGATCTGTCCTGCTCATGTAGGCCTGCTTTGGTTGTATGCCAGGACTGTGCGCTCACGATTTTGTAGTCAACTTTGGCCCAGTCTTTGCGCGTCCCGGTCCCGCTGGTCGCTCGCGGTCCAGCACGTACTCGTCCGTCTCTTCTGATGTCGATACACCACCGCTCTCTGTCTGCGAAGGCTCCCAAAGCTCGAGCAGCGACTCGCAGAGCAGCATCGACATAGCCGGGCTCAACCTTGCACTGGCGAACATGACGCACCCAGTCACGGCGAGAACACGCCTCCGTACGCAACACCGTGGGCACCCCGGCCATCGACGCGATCGCTCCGCGCGCCAGTCGGTGTACGAGACCATCCAGGAGGAGGCTGTCGGGCAGACTTCCCCGGCCAAAGACACGCCTTCTTGTCCCCTGCATCCGCTTGCCAACGACGGTGTGGTGGTTGTCAACAGCGACACCATGTCGCTTGATTGGGATGACGACCGGAATGTACTCGCCTTGCGCAAATACTACGCCCTTCGAGATGAGGCGCATGTCACGATCCAGGACAGCAAGCGCGTGTGGATTGATACCCCTTTTTCAATCTACGCCATACAGTGTGAGTTTCTGACCAACGGCAGTTGTTTGTTCGGACGACTTATCCCACCTTCCGACTAGCGTTCCAACCTCCTGCTCATATACCTGGCATGCGCGCCCTCCTTGAGTATTCGCAAGAAAACTATAGACCTCTTCCGCAAGAACTACGCTCGCACCGCGTCCGCTCTCGCACATCTTCTCGTACCTCGCCCTACCCCGCCGTGCGGACCGTCAAACGCTCCATCTCTCCTTCTACACACCGGCCATTCCAAGTATCCCCGCCCTCCGCACGCACGACCTCACCTGCCGTCCTGCAAGACTGCACGCAGAATGTCAACACGCCGCACACAGCAAAGAAGGGGCAGGGTCAGAGTAAGCTCGGCATAAAGTCGCCCTTAGGGGGCGAGATCTCGCCGTTCGTGCCCGGGAACATGGGTAAACTATCGAACGGCCTTCCGCGTCCACGCGTGGCCTCGAACGCGCGGCGCAACGCCCTCGGTTGGGCAAAGCGCAGCACGGGCAAGGAAAACAAGGAGAATCGCACGCGCGGCGGCGGAGAGAATGTTTCCTTCGGCATTGGGATCGGTACTACGTGAGTTCTTCTCAGGATTACCTATGCCTATTGCTGAAATAGATCCGTAGACCCGGTGAGCTTCGGTTTAGCCGTCCCCGGCCGCGCGGTCGCCCGACTCCCGCCTCCACGCGCCCCAAGTCTATTCGTGTTTGACCTCCGGGGGGACGTCCCCTTCTATTACTATATGAAACCCCATCAACATCCACCCACCTCGCGCCGACACCTCGTGCATGCTCCTCTCAATAGAGCCAGGTCGTCGCCGCACTATGACTGAAATATGTGCCGTATAGCTTATGGCCTCGTGCTCTCGACCTCATTTCACGCCTTCCCGTGTGCTGTGCGTACGGGTTCAGATATTTCATCCTTGTTTGCTTTGTGATGACGCTTGTGTACGACCTTCGATGATGCTGACGCTGACGCTCCTCGATCGAACGCCTCTCGTGACCTCAGACGGAGGCTTCAGCTTACGTTTTATGAGGTGTTTTTGCTCTTCACTCCACTTACGATTTACGACCTACGCACTTCTTTGGGTAGCTGGTACTGACGTGCGGCACAGTGTTCATAACCTTCGATGCACTGTAACCACACCGCATGTTGTACTTTACGAATTGATGGTTATTTTTTTAGTCTCCCCGTGGACTGCGACAGGCCCCGGCATTGAAAAATCGTAGTAATGACAAACACGCATACTCCGACATGATACAAGCTTTATCGTGGACGGACAAATCCTGTCAGTGGAGCACCATCGTTATTTTTGAAAATCCCCAAGTTGACTACGAAGAGCCACATTAATATCTGCAAGATCAGAGCGAGAAAGATGTGGCGCACCAGGTTTACGCTCCCAGCGTTGTCCCTTGTGTTCCCTGCCTTTCAGAGCAAGAGTCCTATTTAAGAATCGATTGATACGTGCATGCGGTGTGGTGGCGCCTGCACTAGGGGTAAATGACACCGCCGTCGTCGCAGAAGTCCTATGAGTACTAGTTGTGGCAAGGGTCCGAACAATACGGTCTCTGTCCGTACACCCGACTCAGTCGGTTAAGGGGTGCAAGGTGCAGAACAGTGATCACGCACCCGACCAAGATGTCCTTGCTCTTCCGCACAGCACGTCTCTGTTTCTTCCTCGGTTGTGCGGAAGGGCTTGACGCGCTATTCGAGCTGTGAGATGTTTTTTGGGAGAGGGCGGGGGCAAAAAGGTCTTCAGGAAGGTAGGTGGACTTAGCCAGCTGTGCAGCACCCAGATCCTCGTCCGCCTCCCTATCCCCTTCGTCATCGCTCTCCTTAACTTCGTATTCCTCGTCAACGATCTCCTCTTCGTCTCTGTCTCCGTCCATCCCATCACCCTCGTCCATTCCGTATTCGTCACCTTCATCTCGGTCCAAAGCAAAACCAACAAACTCATCGCCATCTCCGCCATCCTCGTCCTCGTCCTCCGCCTCCTCCATTGCTCGCGCCATCCTCATCTCCAGCCGCTGCGTCTCCTCGTCTTTCGAATTCGAGTCCTTGACAGCACGGCCACGACCCTTACCTTTCGCACTCCCTTTTCCCTTCTCCTTCCTCGCAGCGGCCTGCTGTTTCAGCCGTTCATCTCGTTTCCGGTTTTTATCCTTCGCCTTCTGGCGTTCGACGGCAGTGAACGCCTCAAGGTTTTTCTCGCGCCGTCGCGCGGTTCGGGCGGACTGCGAGAGGGTGACAGTTTCGGGAGCATCGGATTCTAAGTCGGACATGGGAAAGCAGGTAACAGATGTCGTAGCAAAATAATAGGGATATGTAAACTCGGGCTCCCCCAAGGACTCCCCAGCCAGAGCCGCCGAGCCGCCAAAGCACGGGACATTTGAACCCTAACCTGATAGTTCTAGCGATCAGACATCCCTGCTCTATCCCCAATCCTGTGAGATTATACTCCCAGTATCGTAACCACATAATATTCCGGGTGATATTAACCCGGCTTGTCTTCGAAAAGTCCCCCGTGGCTTTTCTCCTTATTAGGAAGGTTCGGCGCCTATGAGGGCCCCAGGTCCCGTGCCTGTCAGTGAGGCTTCTTTCCTGATTTAGGACGTTCGGCGCCTACGAGGGCCCCGTCCTTCGTAGCGAGGCTTCCTTCCTGATTAGGACGTTCGGCGCCTACGAGGGCCCCGTCCGTCGCAGCGAGGCTTCCTTCCTGATTAGGACGTTCGGCGCCTACGAGGGCCCCGTCCGTCGCAGCGAGGCTTCCTTCCTGATTAGGACGTTCGGCGCCTACGAGGGCCCCGTCCGTCGCAGCGAGGCTTCCTTCCTGATTAGGACGTTCGGCGCCTACGAGGGCCCCGTCCGTCGCAGCGAGGCTTCCTTCCTGATTAGGTCGTTCGGCGCCTACGAGGGCCCGTCCTCGTAGCGAGGCTTCCTTCCTGATTAGGTCGTTCAGCGCCTACGAGGGCCGTCCCTCCTGTGAGGCTTCCTTCCCGATTCGGGCGTTCGGCGCCTGCGAAGGCTCGTCCTCTCGCCCGAGGCTTCCTTCCCGTTAGGTCGATCGGCTTCAGGCTTAAGGTCTCTCGCCTGAGCCCCGTGCTCGGCCAGATTGCCTTCCATTTTTGCTGTAGTACATCCTCCCGAGCCATGAATGGAAATGCAAAATAGGACTGCGTGTCTCGAACGATGGGGTGCCCGCCAGGGGGGTGTGTGAAGTCAAAAAACCATGAGGGCAGAGTGCATCGCCCAAAAAAGACGCGGCAGGGTCTGCAGCTATGTACTACAGATGCGTGCTACGGACCGATGCCGATACAAGTGCTTCCTCCGGGGCCTCGCGTCCGAGTAGTCACCACGTAGGGAGTGCAGTCCTGGCCTCTCG
This sequence comes from Vararia minispora EC-137, assembly GCA_022160365.1. Taxonomy (NCBI): domain Eukaryota; kingdom Fungi; phylum Basidiomycota; class Agaricomycetes; order Russulales; family Lachnocladiaceae; genus Vararia; species Vararia minispora. The sequence continues at coordinate 17,810 of MU273853.1, forward strand.
TGAACCTGTCCATTCTCCACTCTGTGACTGATGTGCCCATCGGTGCTCGAGTGTATCCATCAGGAGTAGCGATCGGCAGGTTCAAGCAGTGTTCGTCTCGGGTGTTGCGTGGCTTGTCCGGTAGGAGGTCTGTGAGGCGCTGTCCGGGGAACGGATGGAACTGGTACCCCCTTGCGATGTATTTGTCGGCAAGGTGGCCAATCTCGTTAGTCTCCGAGTGATCTACGGGCAGGCACCCTTCGTGCGACAGCGTCAGACCAGGATAGAGCACTGTCAAGTCGTGGACAGTGACGACGTTCATGACAAGTGTTGTCCAAAAACTGAGAACCACTTCGAACGGCGAGATGGCGTGCGAGCACACGATATCGACCTTGCGTTCTCGCGCGGCGTGAAGGAATTTCAGTACGCGGGATATAGACCCTGTCTTCGATTTCATCGAGGGGGGGTCCCAGTTTTGTACGGCATTCGCCGGGGTATAGCCTTCCTCGAGCAAACTGGCCACCATGATGGCGAGGCCGTCCTCTGGACAGAAAACGTCGAGATCGCCTTCGGTCCACGCCGGCGGAGTAGTCGAGGAATGTGCCTCGGTGAAAAGCAGAACCCACGACCCAGACAAAACGGCGCGAGCATCTCCCAGCGCTCTGCGGAACCGGGTCGGCTGGCTGAAGTATGGAGTGAGGGCCTCTTCGATACGGTTGGCCATGAGCTGTGCGACAGGTGCCCGAAGGGTAGGGTCGTTGAGCAGCATCGCGGCGAGCTTTGGCAGACTCTCGTCCGACAGATTCAGCGGGTCCGGCATCTGCGGAAATTCATCAATTTTCTTCGACACGCCACTTGTCGGCACGCACCTCGGGGAATCCGGTTTTCGAGCGTCTGGTCCTGGGTGGTTGGCGGCCGAGTTTGCTTAAGTACTATTCCTCGATTCTCTCGCCGAGTGTGGCGCGCATTCATCAGCCATCGGTCTCTCACTCGCACCCATTCCCGGCACTCTGCGGCCCGTCCGTGTGCTCTCCTCGACGGCGCAATGTTCGCCGAACGGACCCTTGCCGATCGTCCGACGGTCTCGATAGTCAGTGACAGAATAAGTACATCATTTTCGGCTGTCACCGTGTGCTATTGTACTGCTATGCGGAGACGCTCTCCTTAGCTCCGTTCGAGACTTTGTTGACGAATGGCTCGAACAGCGTAAGGCTCTGTCTGCTAATCCCTTCAGGGAATGCAAGGGTCTCCAATTGAGTCATCCCGTCGGTGTGTCTGCAGGCGAGTGCGCTTAGCAGCGACGATAATGTCGCGACGAGGCCCGGTTGGCAGATACGGCCCCCGATAAAGACGTGTCTCAGGTTGGCGAACATTTTTGGATCTTGCTCGATGGTATTCGCGAATCCTTCGGCGGATCGACCGATTATATGTAGGTCGAGCAGGCTGGTTGAGTGTTTCATGTACCGCCACAGGACTCGCAGGGGCTCGACACCCTGTACATGCAGCTCGCGGACGGCGTTCGACGGGATGCACGCGACCATATAGGCAAGGTGGTCGCCGGCGCTCCTCACCTGGATGTCCATTATACCAGTGGCCTTCGAATTACTCGACCGCAGACGTAGGTCAACGATGTCCTCGTCTCGATCGACGACTATTGAAGTTGCCAGCCACGCCGTACCTGTCATTGGTTGATCGTCAGAACTGGCGTGTTGCTAATGGCAGCCACCTACGGGTCGTTTCGTTCTCCGTCTCTTCCAACGTCTTGTCCGGATCCCACCGCTGCTTGACGTTACTGAAGGCTCCGGATAGGACGTCGACGAGTGTATGCGGATCAGCCCACCCAAGTCTCACCGACCGCCTGGCAGTTGCGTGCAGAAGCAGTGCGTCGAGCTCCATGACGGATGATGCCGGCTTGCTGGACTGGTACTCGATCTTCGTCAAGCCGTGCGACAGTTCCACGGGCCTTTGAGAGGTTGGTCGAGGGGTTTGAGGAAAGTAGTCTGCCAGTACCAAGATCTTCAAGGCGGGGAGTCGCCCGATGACCGACGCGATATCCCAGGGAATGTCGCTGATGTCGACTGGTGAAGGAGAACCCGTGAGTTCTAGTTTGACAACGTTGGGGAATATCGAGTGGGTTTTGCCCGGAGTCGGTTGAAGCAGTGCGCAGGATGCGATCCGAAGCGTCGTTAGTTCGGGGGCCTGTAGCGAAAGGTCCTCGGCGCAAAGAATAACTCGAATGGGGAGGTGCGGCCCGATATCAAGGTGACGAAGGTCGGGTAAGTGCGCGCGGAGCAGAAGCTCTTTCAAATCCGCGTGAACCCCGGATTGCCCAACGACCATGGACTGAATGCGGGCGCAATGGTACGTCATCGCGGTCCCGAGAAACTCTTGGAGTTGAACGACCGTGTATGCATTGCGCGGGGTGTAGTGCAAGACCATCGTGAGATGGACGGCGAATGGGTTCGATTGCTCGAGCAGGTGGGTCGCGAATTCCACGTCCCAGTGCTCGTCAGTGATCCTGATGTCCGATGCGATGGTTCCCTGGCCTATCATGACCTATCGTACGTCATCCCGTCGATCGGTTGCTGTTCTTTACCAAGGACGCACCTCATACCACCTTCTGCAGACAACGTGCAGCGCGGCCCATGTGTCCTTGACATGTCCGGATGCGTACGAGCCCTCTACTGCCAGGCGGAAAATGTGGGCGAGGATTTCAACAGGGAATCTATGCATCGCATGTTCAATGTGCTAACTTTGTCCCAAATATACAGTACCTTTCCGTCGGTCGAGGGCGGCGGCGTGTTCATCTGTTTTGACGTCCCCGGTGCGTCGCTGCCGCATCCTTTCGGGCAACAGGCAAGCTTTGCGCTGTGTCGGTAAGTGCATTGTATGCTTCCGGGGAACGTGTGTTTCATCGCGATCCCGCTAAGACTCAGCGCCGACTAGCTCGCTTGCTACGCTCGGCGGTCCTGGCGGCGGCCGCGTTCCTATGCCTGGTTCTGCATGCCCTTTTTTCTATCCGGTGGCGCTGGGCGCGCAAATCTGGATCGCAGGCTCGGTGTGTTAGCCGATCGTTCCGTGGTTCGTTTCACAGCGGGAAATGCTTGCGCGATGGCGGATCCTGCGTTTGCACACGATTGGCGACTGCGCCCCAAAGCCGCGGCCCAAGGGTGCTCCTTTTTTTTGGCCTGTGATCGGGTGCCGAGACAAGCACTCGTTTGTCCGAGGAGCCAATCTCCCGGCCGCTGCTCCGGGTGTTGTCGTTGGTTTTTTTTCCGTGTCTCGCTTCTCGGCCCCGTTTCCGCCAAGGCGCGCCTTTCTTCGCACTCCTTCCTCCTCTCCCTTCGAAAGGTCTCTCGATTGACATGCTGGGCTCCGGACATTCAGGTGACAACCTTGTATCCCGGCGGCAGGTGTCGAGCTGACGCGGGAACAGGTGCTGGCGCTGGCAAACGACCCGCCGACGACAGCGTTGTCGAGCCCAGTCGAAAACGCCGAAGATTGTCTGGTTACTCGTGTCCCATCGCTGGTGAGCTGTCTCTCTCCGTCGAAGATTTTCCCTGACCTGTTGAAGATGTCCATTCTTCCGCTGGTATCTTGTTCTTAAGTGGATCCCCTCGCGTGTGTCCGTCCTCTTCCCGCTCTGCGGATTTCGAGGCGGCGAGTGGGCATGGTGGGGTGCTCGGCAATGCGTCGGCTGCTGTATTCTCTTGAGGGGGCGCAGGACGGGTCCGGGCGGATGCTTCTCGCGCGATGCCCCTGGGCGAGCGAGGGACCGTTTCCGGCGCCAGCACGCCCTGGCCCGTCTGCTCGGCTACCTTGAACAACCCTGTTGGTGAACGGCTCGAAGGGGGGGAAGAGTCTGCGACTCTGACGGCTGCGCCGGCCGTCGAGGAAAGACCTGCGCACCTGCCTGGCGGGTACTTCGGTGATTACTCTCGGTCTTTCTTGTACGCCCCTCTACTCAATCTTCTTCTACCAAGGGAACTCGCTTGACGAGCACTCCGCCAGCACGACTGAACCGAGTACGTACTTACGCTCGTCCTCGCAGAGGCCCGCTCATATGTTCCAGACCGTACACGTGGCGGGGTTTCGAGGCGTGTACTCGTACCCGGGACGGAGAATTTGAGCGACCCCGATTCATTATCCGTGGAGACGATGAATCGGTGGTACGACTTCGAGACTGCTGTCTCGCGATCATCCGACGTCGATGCGTATTTGTGGCAGAGCGAGAAACGAGATCGGACTGTTGTTGTCCTTGATAATCGATCCTATCGGCTTTTTGTCCGGACTATGCCAAGTCTTACGATGGTGCATTTGCGCAGGCTCGCTGCTGTACACCTCATGTCCATCCCTCGGCGATCGACTAAAGCGATTGCATTCGATCGTATTCGAGACCATGTATGCACCGCCGACTGCGAACAGGCGTGCGTTGTACTTATTCAACGTCGTAACGAGCGCGCAATGACGGTCATGGGATTGGAAGCCATCGGGATGGTAGCGTCGTTGGGAGTTCTATCTTCTTCGTCAGGGGCTACCGGTCGTTTCCGATTGGAGGACCGCACTCCGGTCGTCACGAGCTCGCGAACTGTGGCGACTGATGCAGGGCAAAGAGGAGATGCTGCGGGACAGGCCGCGCTCCCGGTTCTGTTCGGTCCGACCGCAGACTTCCCTGAGATGTACACAGAAGATCTGAGGTTGTCGGTCATTCATGAGTGGCAGAAGGCGATGGACATCGACGAATGGATCAGACGTACTTGCGCTGTGTGCGGTCAGCTCAAGTTTTCGTCAGACGTGAAGACCAAAACTTTGTCGGACGGGGCGTTTGATTTGTTGGTAGACCATACACTCGAACCACGACTCCATCCTACTGAGTACAATTTTGGGGAGTACAGGTGTGCTCTCCTGCACCCGAATGGCATGACTTCTCGGACGACTCGAGACACCGTCCTAGTGTGTGTGACATGCAACGGTGCACTTATAAAAGGCCATATGCCACGGGACGCCATCACGAACAAACAATACTATGCATACGGTTGTCTCCCTGGCCCTGTTCGAGCCGCCTTCCGAGAAGCGACGGCGGCAGACCTACAGTATGCAGCAGCGTGCCGATTGTCCCGGATAACCTACCTCATTTCCGTCGAAGAGGATGGCCGGGTCGGCTATCCTCGTCAGCGAATGAACAAGGGACATTGCGCCATCATCCCTCAGGATTTTGGGGGAATGTCGACAATCCTCCCAGCG
>MU273854.1:10741-25945 GCA_022160365.1 Vararia minispora EC-137
TTGTGTTCCTGGAGATGGGAGGCTGAAGACGGCGTATGCTTTGCATGAAGCTGCAAAGGTGTTGAGGGAGAAGGTCGGTGAGTTGAACATTGTACGCTGGGCGCCATATGTCCACTTTGGTATATGATACGGTTTTTTTTGGAAATTTTCGAATGTTTCATGCGTACGAGCCATGTCTGCAACACCCGATTAAAGGTTAGAAGATATGTACGCAGTACTTTCAATTCTCGAGGATACCTCGTTCTTGGTTTAGTGCCCCGTCTCCGCCGTTCTTACCTGCCTCCGTCCGAGATTTTCGTAGACCATTCTCGTCCGTGTACTTCTGCATCTGTCTTCAAGATTCAACACACCCTCTTTTCCCCTGATTTCATCCCTTTGTTGGACGCTGCCGCGACGAGCTCTGAAGACTGATGTGAATAATGCTTCGGCGTGCTCAGCCGCCCCCGATCGCCACGCGGGTGGAGAAAGTAACGCTGTTCCCGCACCCTGCATAAATACATGTTTGCGCGTGGCTGAAGTACAAAGACACGACAGAGCGGCGGGGGAAAGGAGTTCACCTTAGTGCTCGTCGTACCAAGCGTCGACGTGTGCACATAGATACTACATATCATTGCTAACGGACGCTCCTGACGGACAACCTGCCAAAAACTACCAACTAAAGGTCGCATTGAAAAGGTCGTGGGTTGGACGTGAGCTCACGCCAAGCTCAAGGATCCTATCTGCTTCCCCACGTGCTACCGCCCGGTGGCTGTGGAAGCCAAGGACGTGCGTCTTCAAAAAGTAAGTGAGACTGAGCTGTAAATTATGAGGTACCTTATGTCGTACACTGTATGACCCATCTCATCAAGACAAGGTTATCGCAGACTGTTGCATACGTCCGGCTCCTGGGCATGGAATTGGCGGACAGGTATCGAGGCCCACCGAAGAGGACTGATGCCTGCGGACGCCGAGGACGCATGTTCTTTGATACATGTCGCTGCATGGCGTGGTTTGAAAAGGCATTTAGACGACCTAGAAGCCAGGTTCTGCAACGCGTCCGTATCAGTAGAACTGAAGATGGAATATGGCCCTTAGAGGACAAAGCTGACCAGTCACCGGCGCACTCGTCCGAATACCAGCCGGAGGATATCGCCTGCAAGTCACAGCGCAGCCCGCAGGAGCGCGAGGCGGAGAGTCAAGGCAGCCCTTACAGTACAACCATTCTTGCATCATTGGCGCTCCAGGATTGTTCTCGCCCTCCCTCGCGAGCGCCGGTCCACTGTCCACCACAGATCGAGCATCTCCGTCGCTCTCGCTCTCCTTATTCCCCGCATCTCCGCTCAAAGAACGCCGGTCGCCCTGCGCGCGACATAGAACATCTCCCCAAAGCGTCCTGCATGTAACCTCCATCCCGACCAAGGCGGCCTTCATATTCCTGGACAGGGTCATGATCGTCGCGCTCAGTTTGTCCACCTCTCCGAGCACTGTGACACCGCAGAGGATTGTTGCGTTGTGCACGCCAGTCATGGGTGCTAGAGCAATAGTGTTTATACATGCTGGAAGGAGCGAGTTATACTGTGCGAGGATTTGCACACGGCTGCACATATGCACGAGTGGGTAGAACACACTGGCAGTGAAGGCCGCAGGCTGAAAGATGTCCTGCAGAGCTCGTGGGTTCAGATGCGCATATTCTAAGTCCCTGCATATACGTAGCAAGCACTTGGTAAACTGGAGAGTTCATGTTATTAGAGATCATCGATGGTCGGCCATTCACAGGAATGGAAAACGCACCGGACGCCGCTCCTCCCTCTCCGCTTCTCCACATTCCCCAAAGCCGCCCATAACGTCTCCACATTCATACGCATCAGATTAACTATGTAGTGAACGCACCTTCAAGCGTCCTTCGGGTGGTCTAAATACCTCCACCCTCACGCTTGTGCCGGTGCTTCCATCCGAGCCGTTTGCGTCGACTGGAATGGCGGCGTGCGAAGCTCGATCGGAAGCCAGCCTTCGGAGCGCAGCGACGCATTGCTAAGAATTGCAATGGGTAAGTTCTGAGTGGCGAGATCGGATTGGACAGCTGCAAGGAGAGCGTCCGTACCGTTGTCGTTGTTGTTGGGGCGTGTGGAAGCAGGAGGGTTTGATACGATCGAGGACGCACGGAATCGCGGAGTCGCGCACTCTAGATCTGTCACTTGACCAGTCCTTCGACGCTACCCGCCTTCTCGCCTTCTCGCCGCGCTCCCGCTCCTCGCTCTCATTGAAGCTCCAGACTCTGCTCGCCCCGTTCTCCGGCGCCGATGGACTGTCACGTCATTATCCACCGCCCCGCACCCAACCTCCGCTAACTCATCGCTTGCACTCTCCCCGGGCCTGCACACCGTCGGCGCACCATCCCTCCTGCACTCTTAACGCCCCAGCGCTCGCCTCCGGTCCCGTCCATGTGCACCCTGCGCCCCATCCCATCATCCCCTCCTCCTCACTGCGTCAGCACGTACCCCCCCTCCGCACGCGGTTGCGTCGAGCCCATTGCCACTCGCACACTTACAACGACACCTTTCGACGACGCTCCAACGCACCAGCACATTTGACCGCTCCAAGTTTGCCGCGCTGACCCTCCCTCGCGCGCCTTACTCGACCTTTACTGCGTCCGTCTTCTCGCATCTCGCATTGTTCCATGGCATCAAGCATCTTTCGCTCACTACTGTCTACGTCTAGCTCGAGGCCGCACTGATACGCCCCTGCTTCCAAGACAATTCGCCGCCAGACTGCAAAAAAAACGCGGCGGGATGTGGATCCGACTGAGTGATGTGCCGTGTGGGGCTATGGACACGAGGTACAGGATGAGAGGGTAAGGTGGGGAAGGGAGAGGCGGGAGAGGGGAGAGGCGGGAGAGAGGGAGGAAGGGAAGAAGGGAGATGATAAGGAGTAGGAGCGGGACCCGCTTGTGTGCGGCGGGAGCGCATCGTCCGGCATTGAGGGCCGCATCGCCGCGCTCGAGCGGCGCGTCGGCAGATGAACAGCTGTCGTTCGATGGCAGTCGTGCCGTGACACCCGCCACGTTCAAGAACACCCATTCGTTCGCTCTCGTCGCGCTTGAAGGGCATGCCGCAGCGTCATCCAGCAGCGCAGGTCCGTCGACACGGCCCCACACCAGCACGTGAACTCGCAGAACAAGGACTCCCTCCCCGCGCGCCTCTCGATGTTGGCTGCCAAGATGCCCTCCTTGCACACCTCCGCGCATACACTCCCCGCTGCCGCTGCCATCTTTCATGGCTCCCACGCTTTATGCCCGGCTTGCCTTCCCTGCAGTCTCTTCACCGCTTACATCTCCCCATCAACGCTTCCCCTCATCTACTCCTCCACGAGGTCGCTTCCTTCGATGCTTTACAACGACAACCTAATGGCGGGTTCAAAGCTCGACTGGATCCTGCAGTGCGTCATGACCGGCAATATGGACAACGACTAGGACGCGGGCGACTCACTTCCGCCGCCGCCGCCGCCGCCGCAGCAGCAGCAGCAGCAGCCGCCATCACCGTACGTCCGCCGCCCTCTTACTCTCTACCCCTCACCCTCTCCCCTTCTTCCGTCCTCCCCTTTTACCTCTCCTCCATCGTCATCCCGTCCCTCCCACCCTCCGTCCACCGCTCATACTGATAGCCCTGCAGGTCCCACATGCCTACAAACTGCACCGGCGCTGCTTTGCCTCTGGCACACTTGCGCTTCCCGCACCACCTACATGGCGAGCTCACATGCAGGCGCGGGCGCGGCCGGATTTCCTGTTCGCCAGCGCCGCGGTCGTCGTAGGCCGTCTGCAGCTTTATCGTGTGCACATTGCTGCTCGGCGACATGTCTCTGTCGGCCTTGAAGCCAGCGTCCCACTGCAGCGCCGGTGAGTGTGTGCGGATGCCCAATGACACCTGCTACATGCGTACGTCTCCTTCCTCTCCGGTTCGCATATCGGTTCGGAGCGACGCTTACGCGCACACACGCATATAGTCATTTCTTATCGAGGACGGCGGCCACAAGACGCCATTCCTGTCTTCCCTGCCACTCGGTCCGCACAGCGATCACCCCGTCCCACAGACGGCGACGTTGTTGCCTTCGCTCCGGCTCCGGCTCCCCTTCCCACCGAGGAAGTACGACAGTACGCTGCAGATGATCCGTACCATCGACACAAGCAAGGCCGGCAGGTCTCTGCCCGGAATCGGAAGCAACACGATCGCCTCCCTCGCCCCCATTCTACGCGCCGCTATGTAATGCTCAGCAATTTTTTGCCGACGCAACGCTCTTACCGTCGCCCTTACAATCGAACTTCCCGTGCTGGAGCTTCCTGCAGCTATCGCGCACCAAGCTCAATGCTAAGAACCTCGACTGTCTTGCCGGCTGTCAACGTCCTCTCCGCCCGTCCTCGACCTCGCCTACTCGAGCTACGTGCTGATTTTGCCGTTGACCCGCTCGCCTTCGCCCGGTCTCTGTGAGCCCAACGCGGCATACACCTCCTGCTCTCCGAGCCGCACATGGCGCGCCAAGATAAGCTTGTGTCGACGAAGGATTCACGCCCCGTCTTCACCGTGCTCGCGGTCCTCGTCCCTCAGCCAGAGCTGACCGAAGAATTCTCGCAGCAATTCGAGGTGGCCATCGCGCGTGGAACCCTGAACTTGGGGATCCAGTGCGACGAAGACTGCCGGTAGCGAGGCGGCTCGAGCGGTACTCGCGGATCCCGATATCCTTGGTGCGTGTCCCTTCCCACATCTTATTTAGCGGTATCTAAGTATACGCGTCCAGACGGTGCGATACGAGTGTACACTCCGCGCTGACGGATGTCTACTGCAAGCCAGGCATATCGCGCTCGATTACGGCCATGACACCTTACCCCATTCAAGCCGCCCACCGGGCACTCTCGTGCTCGCACATTTGTCCTGGAGTGCGGGCGTCTTATCGGCCAAAACGTCTGCCTCCGACACGTCCGAGGGCGACCAGACGAATTACGACCAGGCGCACGAGTTCTTAAAGTCTCCGATCTCAAAGTGCACGGCCTCTCGCTCGCGAAGCCCGATCTCTCCTCTGTTTTCGTCCTCTTGCTGTAGTTCCTCGACGACACTCAATTGCACCCTCGTGACCTCTCCCCTCGTCCACCTTCATACCTTTCGCACCGCTGCTTCCCCTTCCCTTTTCATCCCTCTTCTATTGGCACCCCACGTCTTATCCGAATCCGACTGTCAGTACGCGGCTTGCACTCGAAGTCCACGTGAAGGTAACCAAGCGGCTTAATATCAGCAGTGTGTACCACCTGCTTCCTTCTTCGTATGTAACATTGTCTGATTTACGACCGTCCAGAGCCTACTACACTCCGAAGGAAACTCTTGCGGGTCCTCTTCGCGCCATCGGCTCGACCGGCTGCACCACAAATGCAGTCATCTCCGACCGCATCGCACGAGTTTTTCGACGTTCGTAGCGACTCACTATTCGTACGAATCACCCTTATGTTACTTTCGTCTGCGACGGCGAGTGCCGCAGGCTGTGTATAGACTGTTTCCTCCCAGTACGTCCGAGCCGGTTTACGCCTTCCGGCTTCAGTGCACTCAGATTCTGCGGCGCTCCCTACGCTGGACATGCACTCTCGTGCTCGAGCGGAATACAGTTCCCGCTTGCCAGCTTCTCCGCGCAGGAATTAGCAGAACGATTGGCGTCCGCGATCATGAGCTTGGAGAGCTGTCGAGCGCGTTGAATGGCGGGTGTTAGACTGATGTCCGCTGGCTGGGGTCGAGCTGCGCTTTGATTGGTAATGCGCTGGCATTGTCTCTTGCAGCATGTGCAGGCAAGTGGCAACGTGGATGAAGTCAACCCATGAGTATCGATCAGGTAACAGCCTCGATACAACGCACACAGAGCGAATCACCTACGGGAGATGCACGACCTCATTCATTGTACCTCGGCTCTGCAGTGCACGTCAGCGATACGTCTTGGACTCGGAACGCGCTGGACAGTTTGCCATGCGATCGGGAGGACGTCCTCATATCTTACGAGCATCACAGCCAAAAGAGCAGAAATAAGATAGGCACAGGAAGAGCGTCATAAGGCTAAGAAGATGGCAAACGAAGGACAGAGGAAGCACAAGAACAGTATACAAAAATGGGATGCGGCTGGATGAAACGTGCTTAAGCGTAATCGTCTGGCCAGACTGGGACTCGCGCCGAAAATGAAGGTTAGCTACGTTAGAGCGGAACAGCATAACATCTCTGTCCGCTGTCCGGTCATAGGGCGTAGCTAACTTGGGCCTATCTTTGAGCATGTGCTGCACAGTGAAGCACAAGCACGAGTCGTCCAGACGATCAGCATAGACAGAACGCATGTGCATGCGCACCGCTCATGCTCTTTGTCGCCGCCACGCACCCGTCCAGCGAGCCGGCTAGCTGGATCCTCGGCGAGCCCACCGGCTCATCCAGCAGCACGGTCTTGGGGGGAACGTGTAATCGATTCCACCATCTTGCAGAGATACGGAGGAACCTGCGCGGAACACAAGCGGAGTCCTATTGAGCTCGGTGTAGGATCTTGATGAATGATAGGACGTACCGCGAGAGCTATATGACATGCCTTGTACTGCTGCAATGGCGTCATCCTTGAGCAGGAGGCCGCACGGTCACTTGTCACGCATCTGGGATGGTTTGTCCACGCCCGGACCCGCGCGTGTTCGAGAGAGAAGAGCAGGGTCAAGCGATGCTTCTACCCAGCCGCAAAGGACGGGTTGTTGACGAATGATGGAGCGCTTGTGTCTCCGCAGTAGGTAGACACGTTGGCAAGTGGTGGAGCCCGTGAAGGGAACAAGCAACGTCACGCTTAGGCTGGTCGGGAGGAAGGCACCGTCGTGTGCGAGAACGTGCGCGTGGATGTTGATCTGGTACGGGGATAGAGCGTTGGGGATTGCAGGCCAGAAAGTGTCGCGCAGAGAGTCCGTGAATTCGGTTGACCGTCTTTCAAGTCGCCGTATAGATGCAACAGGTGCATGAGGAGCCAAGAAGTTTGCGTTAGAGATCATCTAGGCAATAGAAAATACACACCGTTCGCCCTTCCTTCTCCGTCGTCTGTCCTACTCTTCACAAGTCACCTAATCCACCTCCGCGCTCACTCTCGCCCAGTACTGCAGCATGCATGCTCCCGACCTTCACTCGCGTCCCGAATGCCTCCACTATCACGCTTGTGAGTCCCATGTGTGCTGACAATCTCATCTGAACCGTTTGTGCTGCTGAGCATGAGCTGGAGTGCAGCGTGACGAGTGCAATAGTGCGCCGGCCGTCGAGGCGCAGAGAAACATTGCCGAGAATCTTGATGGGTAGGATATGGGGGACACGGTTCCAGACTGAACTACTGCAAGGAATGTGGCCGTACAGTTGCCGCTGCTGGGGCATGTGGAAGCAGGAGAGAAGAACGAGTCAGAGGATGCGCGGACTCCCGAACCTCTCCAACTCTTCGCGCAAGTTCAAGCACGTTCAAGCTCTGGGGTTTCGATCCGAGCCGTTTGCGTCGACGGACACGAATTCGATTCTCGGCGCGCAAAGCTTGACTCGGCCCGGGATCGGGAGCCCGGCGTCGGAGCGCAGCAACACGTCGCTGAGAGTTTCGATAGGTACAGTAATATCTGGGTGGCGGGATCGGATTGGGCGGTTGCAACGAGAACCGCCGTACCGTTGTCGCTGTTGGGGGAGTGTGGAAGCAGGAGAACTTGAATTCGAAGATCCCATCGAGGATGCGTGTAGTCGCGGACTCTGTAACGTGGCCAGTCCCTCGATCATGATGCTACCCGTCTCCTCCGAGTCGCCGTCCTCCCGCTCCTCGCTCTGACTGAAGCGCCAGACTCTGCTCGCTCCGTTCTCTACCGCCAACGGGCCGTCGCGTCTTCGTCCACCGCCCAGCACCTCTGCACCTCCGCTAACTCATCGCTCGCGCGCTCCCTGCACACCGCCGATGCATCATCCCTCTCCGACGCTCTCACTGCACATGCCGCAGAGAAATGAAAACAGAAACCCAACTTACGGCCCTCACTAGCTACTATCACCTATCGTCCGCCCTCCGACGTTGTGAGTATTCCCTTTGACCTTGCCAGGCGTGCGGGGACTTAAGAATAAGAAAAGAAGCTGAAGTCCAGTCCGATTACGCCAACTGCAGCCCCTATTCCTATTTAGGCTCATATGACCGGTCGTCGCTAGCCCCGACGCGCCTGTGCATGCGTCTCCTGCCTCGTCCTCTTCGTCTACTCTCTCCACCGATATCGTACTTGCCTCGATGATTTCATCAAGTATTCCGCCCTCCACACCCGCCAGCACCTCAAAGCCCGTTCCCCCTTGGTCAATGACTCCTCAGGCTAGCGTTCGTAGGCTGGCTTGCCCGCACCTGGAGGACGTGCATTCGTGTGCGCCTCCTCGACGGCATGTATCACGAGGAGTGATCCCTACCAACCGACACGATCCGGTCCATGTACGCCTTTGCTCACAGGGCATTTCGTGAGGGCGCCTAGCCGATCGGGCTCATCCTTCGTACGCCTACGCCCCCTTCTACCTCGCGTGTGCACACGCTTGACCCATACGTACACAGACTGGCTTTCCGCGTGTGAGCTTAAAGTCTCCGACTTGAATGTGCACAACTTCTTGCTCTCCAAGCTCAATCTCTCTCCCTCCTTCACGTCTTCAGCTGCACTTTCTCGACAACTCCTTAAACTATATGTCCCTGCCTTCTTTCTCACCGGCTCCTATCATTCCCGTACCTTCCCCGATGATATCACGGTTTCCACCCAGACCCAAACATCGGCGTTGGCGCACCTGCGTCCGATGCCTTCGCGACCACAATCCGCTTCCTCGCCACGTCAGACTTCGACAGCTTCGCGGGTGTACCAGGTGGCTCTTCGGGTGCGCGGCGGCGAATGAACGGCTTCGCACCGCTGGCAGGCGATAAAAAAGTGCGACTGTGGCTCAGGGTCAACAGTGTGCTAGCCACGTTCCCTTCGCCGTGTGTTGTAACGTCTGATCCGCTTCCGCCTAGAGAAATGATTCGGCGGCCGTCGGGCGATCTATGGTCTTGGATTCCTTCGGACGGCTTCAGGGTAGACTTGGACGCATGCACCTGCTGGGTGCAGGTATCCTGAAGGCTCAATCGGACGGGAGACGGGTTCGATGACGGATCTGTCGCGATTTTCTCACCCTCATATTCCAAAAGTGTTTCTTTGTATCGGAGCTGAGGACGGGAGCGTGCTGAATTCCAACAAAATCCCTCTTGATATAGCTTGATACTTCTCAAACTCATACCTAGTTGGCATCCAATCGACCACCCAAGCAAAAGACGACGCATACCTGCGAGTTTGGTCGACACTCACATCTGAGCTCCCTTGTTTCGACGCGATGCGTCATGTCCTGAGAGAGGCTCTTGCAAAGCTATCCACATCCTGAGCATGATTGACTGCACGGAAAACTTCAACCGCATCGCATGAGTCTCTCTGCGTTCGTCTCCACTAAATGCTCTTACTAGACATGCTCGGTTCTGTCTGTGACGACGAGCGCGGCAGAGTAAGAGCTGCCTGTCCCTTTCCAGGGTTTCCGAGCCAAGGCGTACCATCTTGCCCCCAAAGTCTCATATTTAGAAAGTATGTCCTATACCCGATCTACAGTCGCGCTAGAATAAAACCTAGTTCTCGCTACCTGACCTCGCCGGGCAGAGGATAGCAGCATTGTCAGCTACGGCAAGCATGGACTTGAAGACCCATCGGGCGCGTTGAATGGAGGTGACGGACCAATGGCTGCCGGCCATGGGCGGGCTCTATCTCTGGTTGCACGCGCAGATTAGTGACGGCGCGGCGTGTATCCAATGGTCCATGAGCTGCAAAGACCTGTTTCTCAGATAGGTAATTGCCTCAATGAATGACGGAGCAGTACACGCCGCGCAGGCGCGCAGGCGAATCGTCGCACCCATTCTTCATCAGCTTATCGCAGCACGTCAACAGTACGTAGGCGAATTGGAGCAAGCTGGATGATTTGTGGGACGGTCTGAGCGATGTGCCTTGCAGCAGAGAGTAAGGGTACAATCAACAACCATGGTAAGCGCACCGTAGGATAGAGAGAATAGTGAGCGAGAAATAGAGGAAACACAAGAAAAGCATACATGAACAGAAGGCAGGCAGCCTGCTGTGCACTCCGCGGGCGCAAGATGAGGGAACTGGTCACCCATGCTCCGTACCGATGGCCCGTTAAGACCATTCGCATATACCGCTAGACATAGCGCGCCGAAGCTTAATCAACTTTTTAGGCCAGTTAGACAGAATACCTAGGTTAGCTGCGTTAGAGCGGAACAGTGCAACATCTCCATCTGCATCCTGTGTCGAAGACGTAACTGATTCGGGCCTAACGTTGGGGACGCTAAGGATGCATACGAGCGTTTCACCTGGTCAGCACGGTCAGCGCCGTCCAAGAGCGCATGTGCGTACGCACCGTGAACAACGAGACTTGTGTTCTTTGTCGCCGCGCCGCGCTTGTCCAGCAGGCCGTTTAGTTAGATCCTAGGCAAGCGGGTCAGCTAGCCCATGAGTATGATCCCTCGTGGGAAAGACACGGTCGACTCCACTGTCTCGCAGAGATACGGTCAGATTCTGTACGATGCCCTACAAGCTCAGCGCTAGACCACAATGAATGACGGGGAGGCGCCACTGAGTTACAGGATACGCCTTGTGCAGGCTGAGGTCGCGCCATCCTTGGGCAAGAAACCACACAGTTGCTTTCCATGCCTCTCGGAAGGGTCAGTTAGCGCCTAAAAGCGCACGCGCCCTCGAGCGGGAAGAGTACATTCAGCTACTTCCTCTCTTGTAGACGCAGAATGTTGCCGCGCCGTTTCGTTGCTAAGCAGAGACCTGTTCACCCAAACGTCGAGATTATATGCTGAAAGGATGCACCTGCGTCTTGTACAGCCCAACGAAAGCACGGCGGCTGGTGGAAGTCAAGCGGCGCTTCTGTTCGGCCGCAAGAACAGATTGTTGACGAATAACGGAGTACTTGCACCGACGAGGCAGGTGGACGGTGGAGGGCTCTCGAGGGGCGTGAACGACGACACAATTGTGCTGAGCGGGAGGAACGCGCCGTCATGTGCAAGGACATGCACTTGGATGCCAATCTGCGTGCGGGAGTAGAGGGCGACGGGAATTGCGGGGTAGAAGGTGTCGCGCAGAGACTCCACGAGTTCGATTATCCGTATTTCCAGTCGCCATACAGATGTAACGCACACATCGAGAACCAAAAGGGTCGTGCTGGAGATCATATGGGAACAGAAGATACACACCGTTCAGCCCATCTTCTCCGCCTCCTCTCCGCCTCTCAAATAGTCACCTGGACTACATCCGTATTCACACCCGCCCAAATACCCGACGCCTGTACCCTCGGTCGTCCTTCACATAATCCAAGTACTTCAACACTCGCGCTCATCAGCCCCATGCCGGCGCTGGCGTTCCCGTCCGAGCCGTCCGCGCTGCTGGGCACGAGCTCGAAGCAACACGCGGCCGGCTGTCGGAGCGCAGCGAGGTCGTCGAAGATCTCGATGGATGAGCTCTGGGCAGCGCAGTCGGATTGTGCGGCTGCAAGAAGAGCGGCCACAGATTACCGTCGTCGCTCCGGATGCATGTGGAAGCAGGGGAGAACGTGAAAAGGGAGGACGCGCGAATCTGCCGCCCGCGATGTTGCCCGCCTTCCCGCCTTCGCCTGCTTAAGCTTACGCTCGACCCTGCCCGCCTCGATCCAGCTCGCAATTGATCGCTGCCCGCGTCGCCCGTGCTCTCTCGCACGCTGCTGGTGCATCGTCCCTCTCCGACGATCTCGACTCCCATCAGCTCACCCTCTTCGGACGGCTCCGTCCGCCGTGTCAGCCCACACACCCTCCCCACGCACGGCAACATTGAGCACGTCACCGCCCGGGCGCCCGCTTCCAGCGAGACTCCTGTGCATCAGCACGCTCGCCAGCTTCAAGCTCACCGCGCCGTCCACCTCGCGTGCACCCTTTGGCCGCGTCCGCCCCCTCTATCCCCATGCACCCGCCATCGCTGCACGGCACCAAATATCCCTCGCCCACAGCCAGCCGCACCCAGCTCGCTGCCACACAGTTACACCCCTCCACCACCGAACGATCCACCGCCTGACTGCGCGCTTGCACGGCGCGATGTGGACCTGACGGAGCGATGTGCTGCAGCAAGGCGAGCGAGGAATGGGAGGTGAGCGAGTAACGAGAAAGGAAGAAGATACGAACGGACTACATCGTCACGCTCCAGTGATGCGTGAGGGAGCCGGCGGATGGCGCCGTCGCTCGACAACGACCGCGTCGCAACGCTCGCCGTGCTCAAAGTCAGCCACTCGTTCTCGCTCGCAGTTCCCGAGCGGCGTGCTGTGGTGTCGCTCGGGCAGCGCAGATCTCTCGACGCAATTCTACACCGGCGTGTGCGCTCGCAAGACAAGGCACCCATCTCCACGCGCCCTACGGGGCGCCCTCGTCGCACCGCTTCCACGCATACACACATCCCATCGTCGCCCATTCTCCATCGTAGCTGGGCCATCGCAGTTTTCCATCAACGTAGCCCGTCTTTGCACCGTCACTGAAGGTCCGTTCCTCCTTCCCCGCGCCACTCTCGCACCTTGTGCCCTAAGTGCAGATCGCCGTGTAGCTCGAGCATCACATATCCGGTCTCCAACTAAGCATCCGGACGTCCCCATCACTGTTCAGAGCTGTGCGCGCTCTGCGCCGGTCGCGTTGCCAGCGTGGTCGACACCGATAGCAGCAAGTGTTACATGCCAACGAAACCCGGGCACATTGCGTTGCGCGTCGGTAGCGGAGGATGGGGCTGAAAGGCTGCGCGCAGGATGATTGCAGAGGCGCTGTGCTCCACTCGGGCGGGTTTACGTCCGTGCTCGAGCGCATTGGTGCGCGTTTTCCTTCCTTCTCTCTTCCCAACCGATGTTCATCCGCTTCAATACTAGGAGCCCCGAGCATCTCACTGTCTGGATTCCCGAGCAATTGTTTCGCGTGACACTGGCCAACCTGTTATCTTCGTCGCGCTGCCCAGGCCACGGTCTCTATCGTACTCACTGCGCTCTCTCGTCTTCGTCCTCCCGAACCGCGTACCGACGTCGCCGATGTTCCATCCCGCATCCACCAAGCGCCTCGCCTACCATAGTCCTGCTTCTACGTACCACACACGCCGTTGCGCACACGGCGCGTAGGGTAGCGAAGCAGTTCGCGTTCACCTCATCGACTTCTTCTCCCCTTCCGTCATTCTCTCTCCTGGTCTCCTCTTCTTCCGCTTTTTCAATCTCGTCGTTTGTCTTGTTCTCATTCCTGTAGTACGCTTTTCCTATTCGACTTCGGTGATCAAGGGGACGGCGTATGGACACTGATTAACGTGCCAATAAGTCACATACTATGGGATGACTTAGACGAGACGCATATGCGACCAATCCGCGCTCTTTGAACAATGAGCGTAAGCTTTCCGACCGCTCGATGGCCCGCCCGCTCACATGGCTCGTACAACGGCTGACTCGTGTAGATTCTCGGTCGCCCGTCCACTAATCCCATGAGACCGCCTATTCATTTATCGTCTGCAGAGCGCGACATCTTCTAGTCACGATTCGAGCCGATAAGCCCACACTTCAAAACCATCGTTGATTCTATTCCTAGCATGGGTACGCTGCCTATTCGCTCTCATATAGCCAATATGGCGCACGTCGACAAAATCTACATCCATTTCGACCCGGTCCCGATCGCACTCTCAGGCGTCTCCTACCTCCCGCGCTCGTCAGATTGAATCCAGTCGTACATAGCCTCCTACTCCTCCGTGAGGTTTCTACCAGTTTGATGCTATTTCCCGCAATGTCGCTTCGATCAAAGCGCGACGGGACAGCCTGGCCGTCTGCCGTGAGGTCGAGCGGAAGCTGCCGTGCATCATTCCTGCCGATGCGGACAAGGATTGAGTTACACCCTTCCTCTTCTTCGACAGAACTCCTCATGAAGATCTCCGAACCCGCCAAAGGCGAGCGCGGACGTCGAGCAGCAAACTGAGTCAGCTGTCGTGGGGAAACGCAGAGCGCGTCGTGCTGGAGGGCGGGCCTGGAGGACAGAGGCGAGGATACCAAGAGTGCAGGGAAGGGATCAAGTCCTGCCCGAATGTGACGGATGTCGACGGGAACGGCAGAGGTGGTGATATTGCGACTGACCGGAAGATGTCGTCCCTGTCCGTCGAAAGCTCCTTCGAGATCGTTGTACATTCAAAAAAAGTAGCTTCCGTTCGGACCAAGCACAGACAGAAGGGCAGACCTTGCGCGGCGAGGCGCCAGCTGTTCTCAAAAGTGAAGAAGCTGGAGGAAAGCAGTCAAATGGTGATAGCATGCAAAACATAGGGATGCGCACCTGTCATCAACCGCAGGCCCATCATACATGCTCGTCGTTCTGAGCACGATCTCATCCGAGCCCCGATTCTTGACGACGAGCATACCGATCGAGAGAAAGGGCCGCCGGGTGCAATCGTCGAAGACACGAATCTTGCGCGCAAGACGTCGCTATGACTGGATCTGGCAGGGGTGAGAGCCCGAGGTCGGAATCCGTGACGGGCATACGTTGTCGGACGTGCTTAGACAACGTGAGGGAGATGCGCCCACGCTGCCGCCGCCTTGATTGCGTCCAAGTTCGTAGCAAGCGCGCATATGATATGGAGGTCGTAGGCAATGGCACCGGCGGTAGGTTCACTGATAGTATGAAGAATGATAGGGTGCCGATGTCCTTCATCGCTAGATGCTGCAGGCCTGGCGACAGCCTGGTGATGAACGGAGCTAAGGCGATGCTGTCGCTCGACCGCAAAGGACAGGCGACGGTGGGCGGAGTGCATACGCCGGCAAGACGAGAAGTCGCGTTAGTATTTGCAAGTGGTGGAGGATATGCAAGAAGTGGAGAGTCCAGGAGTCCACGAATGAAGCAATATTGCCGACGGGGGACAGGCGACGGGTCCATCCAGCTTGTGCTGGTCCGAGATGCGCGGACTGGTCGCTGTCTGGAATGCATTCCGCGCGGGAACGTGCCTCTATTTGGCCACGCTTTAGGAAACCAGCTTGCCTCTTGCGCGCATAGCCTCTACAATCCTCCCCTCTACTCTCTTCGTTTTCTGTCGCTTCGAGGACTACATTGAATGACGGCCAACGCATTTGTCTGTCCAAA
>MU273855.1:7048-22910 GCA_022160365.1 Vararia minispora EC-137
CCTAAACCCTAAACCCTAAACCCTAAACCCTAAACCCTAAACCCTAAACCCTAAACCCTAAACCCTAAACCCTAAACCCTAAACCCTAATCGATTGTACATATGGCAAGGCACGTGTAATGGAGTGACAGCGGGGATGGCATCGATAATGATGTGTACACTGGTGGCAAGTAGAGCTACAAGTTGGTGGTAGAGGCATGTGTATTGATCGGCACACATACTTTGTTGGCCGCCAGGTAGCGTCACCGAGTATACAAAATCTGGTGGGCTATATGCTCTTGACCAGAGCCCGAATGCAATCCAACAGCATTCAGCCAAGTATTTGTTACTGGCTGGGTAGATGACGGTTCGAGACTACTAGGATCCACAAAGCGGCAATACAAGGGGAGAACTTAAGATACACTACAACAAAAGTTTGTAAGAGCAGCTAGGAAAGATCAGAAAGTGTAATTCGAACTTCATCGATTGAGACATTAAACACAAGTTGACGGGAAGGAGAGAAGTAATACCAGGGCGGGAGGAGCACTGTGCACAACTATCGTATCGTATGTATAGGGTTGGCATCTGTGTTGGGAAAGCGAGGTGAAAGATGGATTAGAACGGCAGACAGTAAGCCGTGATCAGAGCGGATGGCGCGCAACAAGACGAGGGCGTGCTGTGTACTAGTAGTACTCTGTCTGCTCCTCTTTGTAACCTGAATATACAACAGGGTATTGTGACGAGCACTGCGTGGTGTAGTGGGTGGCGCGCAATGAGACGAGGGCGTGCTGTGTACTAGTAGTACTCTGTCTGCTCCTCTTTGTAATTTGAATATACAACAGGGTATTGTGACGAGCACTGCGTGGCGTAGTGGGTGGCGCGCAACTAGACGAAGATGCGCAATGAGACGAGGGCACGCTGTACTAGTAGTACTCTGTCTGCTCCTCTTTGTAACCTGAATACACAACAGGAGATCGTAACGAGCACTGTTCTTATGCTCTCACAAGATTACTGGAAATGAGCTCCTTGTTTTCTAACTCATATAGATAGTAGTCTGTTCTGCTGTTTTGTATGCACTGGCGGATGACGTACTAGGTGCAACACCATGCGGAGTCTTTCTATGGCTTTGTGAAGAACAAGGTGTTCGTCATACTCCTTAATTAATGTCATTAATGAGTGGGATATACACAAGTGAATCTGCAATTTGTAATTTTCAGGGAGAATGTTTTTGAGTGTGCCAGCGAGAAGAAGGATCTAGGGTTTAGGCAAGTGAGCGGTGGCAGGAGGGGATCAAGGGCATGAGATTTCTCTGCACGCGACCCTTTTACCTATGAAGGCTCATCAGGATCTATCAATAGCCACAAAACTCTAACCACTGACGCTTGGCAACGAGAGCCGAGGGTATGCAACGATGTCAGACAGTCTCAATCGCTTCTGCCGAGCTGCAGAAGCAGCTCAGAGATGCAGTGCACGGCCGAAGGCTGTGCCGAGCCGGACTTAAGCAAGTGATGTATCACGCCCGGCAGCCCTAAGGGTGAGCTGGGCCGCCCGGCTACTGGCTACAGGTTTCACCGGTGACTGAGAAGCCCGAGCGCGAGGCATGGGTGTCTACCTTAAGCGCTGACCTATTGAATGTTCTTATTGATGCAACTGGAGAAAGTCTGTATACGCTGATAATACGACAAGCAGCTCGGCAATTGAGCGCATATTTGAATATTTACGCGAGCTGTGCTTTACATGACGACGCAAATGATGAAGAATAGGTTAAGATAGATACAGGATGTAAGCACAGGTTTGCTATGTAGCGATGTTAAAGAGAAGTAAAAGCAGGTTGAAAAGGTAAGGAATATATCGTCTTTGCGCACCTTAACAATGTCTAAGGGACCGAAGTCGCATGTCCTACTACATGACAACTAACCCATTTACTTGTGCAGATAATCACAATGCTAGGACCGGCAGATCTATGTACTGATATTTGTGATCAGAAATCTGGATGGGGTGTATCTGTGTCCTGCTGGTTTATACTCAGCCATGGGCGGCGCAGCTGAGGCTCAGGCCAGTACACTACGTGCGATATTGCTGCTGTAAAAATATATTGAAAAAGAAAGGGAAGAAGAAAGGGACTTCAACACATATTCGTGTAAGGGTAGCAAGTAGGTTATCGAAACAGATAGTCAAAATAGGGACCCGAAAAAATAATTCATGTGAAGGGGACAAAACCCAACCCGGGAAACCTGCTCACAAGGAATGACGACTCGCCGGTAAGAGATGGGGCCGCTAGCGGCGACCTCGCCAGACAGCGGACAGCGGTAGCAGGTGAGCCAAATAATGTACCTGCTGGCTTGCAAGAGGTCGCCGGTAACCCACAGCATCCTTAACGGCCGAGAACGAGTGGCAATTGTGACGGAGATATAGGATCCTGCTAGGGGCTTCCTATTAAAGAGGCCGGTAAGAGATGGGGTCGTTAACGGCCGCCTCTCCGGACAGCGAACAAGGTAGCATGTGGCCCAGTTATCTGTGGGTTTGCAAGAGGTCGCCGGTAACGCACAACATCCTTAGCGGCCGAGAACCAGAGGCAGGTTTGACGCAGATAGGGCAACCTGTTACAAGCTTACTACTCAATAATATATTCGACGCGCCGTTAACTCCGAGGCAAGGTGGCGGCGAATGGCCTATTTCATGGGCCACGAATTTACTCGGGCACATAAAAAATACAGTCACGTTCGCCGTCAATGCGTCTCCTTCTTAGCGGCCAATATTTCATGTGAGAGTTCAGTGCGAGATACATATATTATATTGTAACATTTGCTTAAGAGTGGTATCAATCAGACTTCATTCCCATTTCAACATCGGCTCGCCGCTAAAGCGGCAGTGTCCTACCGGCGGAATGATAGAGCATCGCCAGCTAGTTAACACCAGCCATACTCGCTAAATAAGGATAGCAATCCACCGCTGACATGGATAGTGGAACTCGCCGCTAGTCATTCTACCCATTAGCGGCGACAATTATAGCCTCGTCCTTAGCAAACCAAAATTAATCAGGAAGTGGAGAACGTCTGCCCAAGTAATCGCCGATAATGGCGCGGTTAGTAAACGGCGAACCTGTTGCAGGACCGTTGAAAAACGATGAGGTGGTCAGGCGTGTATATCATTGCTTGACTATGTTCGATGTATGTTCGATGTATGCTCGAATCGGCCGTTAAGCAGGCCTTAGCTTACTGGCGAATCCTTCCATAGGATATTCATTGGCCGCTAAGACCCAGCTGCCTTGCCGGCCACTTAGTGCCCTGGATATGTCGAGTGCTATCGATTTCAGGCTAGTGATTATATCACGGGTTCGAATTGCCTCATGATACCAATAATATATTCGTACAAACGCGCCGGTAAGGGAGCCTGCTGGTGTCGGCGAGCGACAACATACCCTCCCGCGACTCACTCCTCGTCCGAGATATCGAGTACCCCGTCTTGCTCCACCACCCGAACTCGCGACGGCCCGCTCATCCGAGACACGCGACTACCTGGTGGCGGTAAACCAACCCTAGCTCCTTTGCCTTTGGGAGATAGCGCGGCGACGATGCGGTCGGTAGTCGGAGGATCAAACAGTGAAGTCAGGACGACACGGCTCCCTGCCTTCTTGTCCTTCGCTATCGCCTTCGACCATTCTCGCCACTTCTCCTTCATGAACTTCTCATCCAATAGCGTCCATGCGGATCCGAATTTCCCACGAATGCCTAGTGTGCCCTGGAATGCAACAGCTAGCCCCATGTGCACAAGCATGAGTGGGCGGATTCCAAGAGTTCCTTTCGGGTTCTTAGCTGGGCAATTGGCTTATGGGAAAAAGAACGCACCCAAGTATTCTCGGAAGGTTTTGGGGACCGAACCCTCCTTGTAAAGGTACTGGCGCACTGGGCTGTCGGGATCGTAAAGGGAAATAATGTAGGCTGCGATAAGAAAAACGAAACGAGGACCGGCGTTCTGCATAAATGTGTTAGCCTTCGGGTTGACCGACTTGATCCCGATCCAGGGCTGCATCTTGCAGTGAATCGACCATGTCCGAATGCCCGGCTTGGATTTGTACCAATCAGGTTGGATGCTTAAGTTGGGATGCTGAGCCTGCGCTGCGATACCGACAAGTAGGGCTAATTTGTGCAGCCACTTTGACCCGTCAAAGTGCTCGCGGGCCCACCACATCATGTTGGACGTGTTTAGGAGCTGCTGAAGAGCTTCTGTGCCCGTATAGTCGTCGGGCTCAGAGCCTTCGCCGGAGAACTCCGCAGGAGGCTGGATCTTGACAAGGACTTGGTTCATAGCATCGAATAAGTCGAGGTCAGCAGTGGACCACGTAGCATGGGGATTAGAAGCATTGGCTGCAGCTGCAGCCCTCTCACGCTGGAGCTGCTGGCGTTGCTCGTCGTTGAGCGGGACCGAGGCCATGATGCGCGCAGCACTGACATTACTCCATGCTCGTGCGGATATCAGGCTCGCATTTGCGGAGTAAGGAGCGGGTACGAAATGAACTTGCAGGCGTATGAGCTCACGGCTGCCTTGAACAACGCACCAGCGGACAAAGTCAGGGGAGGTGACGCTGTGCTTTGAAGACGCAAGAGTGGCGACTGCAGCGTTGACGACGTTCGGAAAAACACCACGAGGGTAGGATATGGCCGGACGTCTTGAAGAGAAAGTGGGTAGCTTGCCAGTCACAGTAAGGAGTGCTTCAGTAAGGCCCTCGGGAGAAATGCGAGGAGAGATCGGAGAGAGCGGAAGGTTGGTACGGACAATGGACTGTTGGTCTTGAAGAACGTTCAAGAGCATCGAAAAAGGTTTGGCAAGGGACGATAATGGATTCTCCATGTCATGCCAAGTGTTAAGAAGAGCGATACGATGAGTCAACCAAGAAGCGCCTTCAGGATCAGTAGCAGACTTCTGCTCACGATCGGCCTTAAGCTGGCGAAGGAGGGTGGAATATAAAGTATCGACAGTCTGCTTGACATACGTTTGCATAACTTGGCGAATGATCATATCGGCCTTTCGAGAATGATCTTCGGAGTGTGCGGACAGAACGTCAGGCGATGGAGGGATGTGAGTAACATAAGATAGCAGGGCCATCGCACTAAACAACTGGAAGGGAATAAGCTGGAGAGCATGTGGAAGGGCAAAGACGGACCTCTCGCATTTCGGAGCTATACGAGAGCTCGATAACACGGTCAGCAGCTGTGATAGGGAGTCTTGAGCGAGCATCGATGGCCCAGACGTTGCCGTCGAAGGTGACGCCTTTTGTAGTGAATCTAACAGCAGGAGAGAAAGTGGGATAACCGTTGGCTTGAATACCATATGTGATCCAGAGAGCGTTCATGGCACGGCGAGCAAGAACAGCAGGATTACCAGTTTGACCATAAGCGAGTATGCGGTCAAGGCAAGAGACAAGGTTAATAAGGCGAGGATCGATAGGAGAGTTAGGAGATTGGGTGGAAAGGTAAGCGATGTGATCCCATGTAATCTCGAGAGCGGCAGTGAACGGAGCAAGAGACCAAGCCATAACACCTGGATAACACTGAGAAGAGAATGAGCGAAAGAGCAAGGAAGAAAATGAGAGGCAAACATCGGGACGAAAAATGGAAAGACTCTTGCGAAGTTCAGTGAATACGGAGGCCTCCTTCCAGCCGAGGGTAAGAGGAATAATGACAGAGAGCCAGATATCGCTTGAAAAAAGAAGAGAGTAAGGAAGGAGTAGATGAGAGAGAATAGTGGAAGAACGAACCGGGGGGAACGCCAGAGATCGGGAAGCAAACGAAAGTCAAGTGAGAAAACGTTCTCAGCACGGAGGAAGCGAGGAGTGGAAGGACTGTTGATCTTGTCCTCCCAGCGACGATGAGGAAGGTTGATGCCTCGAAGAATAGTAGAAGTACCGGAGGGCATGTGCTGAACGTGAACGTCGCCGAGGGCGCGTTGAGCGCGACGCTTATCGGTTTGGCTGGAAGCATATGAGACGAGGGAGGCACGAGTAGCGAGGCCTCGAGTGACATCATTTAGATGTGAGGCGGGGCGAGTGCGATGGGCAAGAGCGGCATAACCTTGATACGAATCGCCGATGATAGGGGGACGGAGATGGATGGGAATGATATGGGAGGGATGAAGGGGATCGTCGTCGTCATCATTGATAGCGAGATGATGAAAGCGAGTGAGAAGGTCATAGTTGACCTTCTCTAGGAAGCACTCAAACTCGCAGGTAAGGCCGGAAGCTTGAACATTACCGCGTGGACCAAGATAGGAGAGAGGATATAGGTTGGCGGAGATATCGGAATCGTCAAGGAGAGGAGCGGCCCAGCGCTGCTGAGAATAGATACCGTCAGGACGGGAGAAGAGGTCGTTGACGACAGCGAGATTGTGAAGAACACCGCATTCAGAATTGTTGACAGTGGCGAGGAAGCGACGGAGACGGCGGCCATGGGAGTCGAAAATGCGAACCTCATCTCCAGCGTCGTCGCGAAGGCGGTATGAGTCGAGGTCGGGTATGACGGAGCGAGTGTCGAGTTCGTCTGAATCAAAGACAGGGCCATTTGCGTCGCGAAGGACATCAGCGACTGGTCTGGGCGTCCAGGCGCTAACTTCAGCGGCGCTGTGAGTAAGAAGATGAACCCAAATAGGACGAGTAAAAGAGGAGGTTGCGAACCGAATAGAGGTTGCAGTAGCCCAAGACATATATTTGACTGAAGGCCAATGAATCCAATTGACAAACTGGTCGGCTTGTAAATTGCGGAGCTCAGAGCTATCGGTATGGATGGAGATATCTTGGCCATAGCGCATAAGAACAAAGCCGATCTTGTGAGAAGCGAGAAACTCTTTATCGTAGGTAGTCGGAACACCAGCGACCCAAGCATCCCAGGATTGCACGATTGAGCGGTGCAAACGCCGAACGCACAGCTTGCTAAGCTCCGGCTTCAGCGGTTGAACGCCGTCAGCCTTACTGGAAAAATATAATCAGCGGAAGTCGGCAAAAGGTGAAGAAGTGGCCGGGAAGAGAAGATAGTCGTAGCGGCGAGAAGTGCTTGGAGTGCTTGCCGCTAAAGAAAGGGAGCAGTAGCGGCGATTTAATAAGTAAATGTAATAGCTACTGAGAGAGGACGGATAAACGAATTAGGTGAATATTGAAGTGGGAGGGGATGTCCCAGAATGAAGGATGTGACGGCCGGTAAGGGGTGCCGGTCTTACAGGCGGATGAAGTCGATGTAAGGATAAGACGATGAGCGGATGGGTGATCGCCGACAAGGGACGATAGGCTTAAAGGCGAACAGGGGCGACATCGCATCCAACCGGAAGAGAATGGGTTGTGGCCGCTAAGGGGTGGGAGGCATACAGGCGAGCCAGGGAGGTGATGAGATAGAACAGGGAGAGGGCGGAGTGCGGCCGGTAAGGGATGCGATCCTTACAGGCGAGCGAGACGGTGATCTCCAATCAGGAGAAATAGAACATGACGGACGGCCGGTAAGCGACACGAACGTTAGAGGCGAACAGATCCGATGCGCAGTGAAAAAGGATAGTGAATTGGCTAACGGCCGGTAAGGATCGCATGAGTTACAGGCGAACGATATTGGAAAATGAAATGAAATGATTGGTAATCAGTAATGTAGTAATAGTAATTGCCGGTAAGGGAGGTGTATCAAAGCGGCCGAGAAATGTGTCGGAAGGTACCGAATATGAATATCGGTCCGGGGATTGCTCGTCCGCGAGCACAAGGTCAAAGGAAAAACTCACAGAAGGTTGGTCCAAGTGTTAAATGACCGTCGGGAGGATATATCAGGATAGTCTCCATCGCCTCTAGTTTCCACGTGGCCAATGTGTAGCTCTGCAAGTACCTTCGCAAAGAATGCCAGAACGCTGAGGTAAGTCTTCTCGCTCATTTGACTGGTGGGGGTCTCTGGGTCGGGATCGGCGTCGAAAAACGGGTCGTCGAGACTCTCCTGGAAAAACCCCGATGGGATGAGGGCGAGCCAGACGAACATGTTGGACAGCTCGCTAACTCGCAACATCCTCCCATTCGGACAGAAGCCTAGGTAGCCGTGCTTAAGTCGGAATAAAACGTTTCGTTGAGTAAAGTCTAGACGCAGCGAGAAATCTCCTTCGGCTCGATTGGACGTCGGTCCGTGGAGAATTTCACATCCTGGTTCCAGAGGGACGGCGAGGATGAAATCGAGATAATTATTCTTCATATCGAACACGAGATTGCGAGAGTCGGCAGGAATAAGAAGATGGTTGTCGACTGTGAGAGACACTTTCTGCCCAGCGTAGGCAAGCATCTCTGGGAGTGCTCGGGAGCTGGAGTACGCGCGCCCGAGAGAAGAAAGACTTAAGTTTCTTCCACGCTGCGTGTTGAATGCATCCTTGGAGAGCTGAGAAGGGGCCTTATCGTTACGGCGCGTGAGAGCATCGTAGAGCTCTTCTTGGGTAAGGGGATCGTTGGAAGCGAGGCCGGTGCCGATGGAGTCTGGGTCGAAGCCTTGTGGGGCATCGTCGTCGTCCTCAAAGATGAAGGCAGCGTCGGGGCCCTGAACTCTGCGAGGGGCCTCGGCATCCAGGTCCGGAAAATCGAATGGTTGGTCTTCCTCGTCATCGGAAGCAGGGCGGCCAAGCTGGAGAGAAGCCCGGGGACGACCTGTGGCTGGCATGTTGGAATGGTCGATTAGGAAAGCAAGCGGTAGTTAGTGGTGAGGTGGGAGGAAAGAAGGAAAGAAGCAGCGGACGCAACGATACGAGGAAGCGCAGCAAAGAGACCAGATAGCTACCGTCAGGGGGAGTACTTAATAGAATATCAATTGACTAGTACAAATGGAGGCGGGGGGTCTCGCTGCGCTGACAACGAAATATATATATGGCATGTGTCTTTTAAAGGGCAATACTATGCGCCCGTGTTATGTGCGAAAACATAAATCCTGATGCGCCGGGCAACTTACAGGTGAGTAATGAGGGAGTTACCTCCTTGAGAGCAAGAAAATACAGCGTCGAGAAAAGCACTAGACAGGACGGGAGAGCAAAGTAGACAAGAGTCCGACGTATGTAGCTGTATAGATGGACAAGACTGTGAGGAGAGACACAAAATGGATAACAAGAAGGGAAGACACAGCGAAGTTCATGCAAGCACGCGCACCAGCTACGAGTACACCTGGTTGTTGTCGTCGAAGTGTTTCTCCAAGTCGTCATCGTCGCCAGAACCACTGATTGAGCGAGCGACGGACTCGGGGATTGCAGACGATCGGAGTGAGCGAGTGACCGCTGTTGCTTCTGCAGATCTGGTACGCATGCGACGAGCGGCGATGGCAGTGGGCTGAAAGGAGTGAGCAAGAATTGATTGTGGTCAGATTAAAGGAAGCATACTGCATTCGGATCGACGACGATCTGCGAGCTCGGGCCCGCGACAGGCTGTCCCTGATTACGACCCGAAGCCCGTCCGCGCGATGAATTGCCTCGCTTTGGTTTAGTATTCCCGCGAGTCTTCGACGATGCGGCTGGAGGTGCAGTCACACCATCTAACGACGTAGGGGAGACATCGCCCTCGGTGACCTTCTTGGTATCGCGTTTCTTCTTGGGAGGCTGCCCCTCAGGTGATACGGCTGAATCGGACCGAGTCCTGAGAGGAGGTGTCGCAGGTCGAGCGACAGGTTCGGAGATGGATGCAAGCTGCGAGGGGTCGAGAGACATGGACGTAGGTGGAGGAGTGGGAAGAGGTGGAGCCATGTCAATGTCGCCGGGCGGGGAGAGAGGAGAGCTAAGGGTTGGAGCGGGAGGCGGCGCAAACTGGAGAGCAGGAAGGACAGGGGTCACTTGCTGATCAATAGTGGGAAGAGGATCAGGAAGAGAAGGCGGGAGTTGAGGAGACGCATTTGGCAAATGCGCCCCATCTCCGGCTTCGGGTGAGATGACGGACGTCTTAGAAAAGACAGCGGGCGTCGCGGATCCTAACGAGAAGTTAGTACAAAGGTAGAGTAAATAAAGAAAACATCATATATAATGATAAGGAAAGGAGAGTCAGGTGAGGCTAACTCAATGATAGGAAGCCTCGCCGCTAACTGCCTAGTTGGTTAGCGGCGAACAATGACTAGTTCAATCAGAACTAGGAGGCCTCGCCGGTAGGCTGAGAGTTGCTTAGCGGCGAAAGCATAGCTGGCTCGCCCAGGAATCGCCGGTAAAAGACGTGGTTCTTCACGGCGAGCCAAACGTCGCCGGCCGTGACCATTCGAAGCGCGGAGCCAATAATGATCTCATCGTATGCGCCGACAGCGATATGAAGTCGTTGACGGCGAGCGTGATCGAACCCAGCGCTGGGACTCACCTTCGACCGGGCCTTGTGTAGAATGTGGCGTCTCAATCGCCCCTGAAAGCTCCAGCGTGGAAACGGCTGCCGTTGCTTCAACGGTGTCCGCAGCGCCATCGTCGCCGAGTGGATCGATGGGTGAAATGCGCATCGAGTCGTTAGCTGGATGATCGTAATCCGAGTCGTCGCTTTGGATGATGACACGTTTCCGCCTTATCTTCGATTGCGAGGTCGTATGTCCCTCATCATCGGAGACATCTTCCGTGTGTCGCCAGCTACCCATGTTGTGCGAGCTGCCCTCGTCGCGCATCTCCGTGTCCGAGTCCTCCTTCCCCGGCTTGTCAGCTTCCTCGCTTCTCGCCTCCTCACCTCCGTCATCGTCTTGTTCGTCTCCTGCGATATCACCATCGTCCTCGCTCTCGATAACCCGCTGCTTGCCTTTCCTTGCCGCTAGGCGTGTGGCGCTATACGTTTCCCCAGCGTCCGATGAAGGCTCGCCTTCGGCGTCGGAAGATCGCTGGGTAGACCCTTCTGTTGCCATTTATATATCTCGCTTCAGCGAATCGAATTAGAATTAGGATCGAACTAACTAACCGCGGCGCTGTCTTGTGGATGACAGTTCGACGTCTGCGCTACTGACATCAGGTCTCCCCTTCCGCTCCGACTGTTTCAGAGCCGAACGAATTGTGCGCGCAATTTCCTATATCCATCTAATTAGTACAAGTAACCCAAACAGAAAAGCGACGCACCCCCCCCTGTCCGAGATGCTTGTCCAAGGCCAAGAGAACTCGCAGGGAATACTTGAGACATTCCAAGAGCTCCGAGCTATAGTCACGTTCAGTCAAGGCTCTCTTCGCTTTCTTCGCGAACATAGTGCTGCGCTTCAGTTCGGGAAGAAATGCGTCCGCATCTGTCTCCCCCTCCTTGACGGATGCCTCCACAACCTTGAGCTCTGACTCCAAATCCGTAATCCTGCTCTTCAGGTGCGAGAGCGCACGGGATCGAGCGTATTGTGCGCGAAGAAGAGAAGAAAGATGTCCAAGCTCAACTGTCGCCTCCTCAGATGAGTTGGTTATCTCCGGGTCAAAAACCGCCGTCGTACGCGGCCGAGGTAGGGTCAACGGCGGTAACGTATCGCAGTCAACTGCGACGGATCTTGTCAAGGTGACTTGGCGATAATCTTTGACATGAGAGTTAATTCGGAGAAGCTGTCGCGTGTATCGTTGGGAACATGTCAATACGGGGTGCATATCGCAGAAGCAGAAGATAATAAATCGTCTCTTACGTTTATCAGGTTGTCCGCCGCATCGATACACTCTATATAGCGAGGCTCCTCGACTCGCTTCCCGCGAGAGAATATGCGCGCTGCGACCTCGGACATCGTTCTCTCGTCGGTTGCTGCTATTTTCAAGGTTCCTTGCGACGCCGATGGCTTATGACCTGTGACATACATCAAGTCGTGAGAAACGATGGATGAATATAGCTGCGCCAGGGATGACTGGCTGTGAGCAGTGCGAGCGGCTTCTTCGACGCGCTGGATGAGAACATGATAACTGTCCTTGAAGTCGAAAGGAGAGATCCCGCCCAGATCTTCAATCGCCCCGAGATCCCATCTTGCGTGGAGATCACGCTCCCAAAGCTGAAAGGATTCGTCTCCGAAGACGACCCTCAGCATCGACTC
Source organism: Vararia minispora EC-137 (assembly GCA_022160365.1). Classification (NCBI taxonomy): domain Eukaryota; kingdom Fungi; phylum Basidiomycota; class Agaricomycetes; order Russulales; family Lachnocladiaceae; genus Vararia; species Vararia minispora. Next base: position 19,014 of record MU273855.1, read on the forward strand.
GAGGTCAGAACGGAAGGCTTGAGCATCAGGGGACGCGTAGACACGACGCGACCAAATAATCGATCTCCAGGCCTCGAAGGCAAACGCCTTTGCGCGGCGCTCAGCGGATTGAGCTGCATCGCCCGAAGCACCGATCGGCAGTGACGTTGCGAGTGCGACGTGCGCGGCAGGATAATCGTCCTTGTGTTCCTCGGTGATCGGTTTTTGAGATTGAGCTGCGGCAATGGCACGAGCATTGCCCCCTTCAGCGGTCTTGTCCGTTTTTGCCTTTGACCGAGCGGCTTTGCCAGCCTCGGCGAAGACGTCAGCCCAAGAGCGCAGGTAGAGATCGACCTCGGCGGCTATCGTTTCGCCCTTCGCCATAGCTGCCGGATCGCAAACGGACCATCCCATTACACGACACACGAGGTCGTTTGGGTCGTACTCGTTGACGTACTCCATGAAGTCAGCAAGGCCCGACTTGGAATCATATGCGTCAAGGAAGGGCCCACCGACGGTCAGGATGCGGTGCTCGAGGAGGAGAAGGTGGGGATATCGGGACCGCATGAGAAAAAGGGATATCTAGCTGGCTCAGATCCAGAGCTAGATATTAACAGAGTACTCACCCGGCGAAATATGTCGTCAGTAGTTCTTCGCGAGCGTGTGCCTTTGTCCGAAAGTTCTCGTTTGGTATTCGCCCACTCATACAGGCCGTTGGAAAAGTCTCTCCAACCGTCACGCCGATGGAGTTTGTCGATGAGTACGCCGGGCTCCATCATAACTATAGCCTAAACAATTTAAGTAAGTCGTAGACCGCCGGCAATTGATGAAAAATCGAAAGGCAAGACAATAGTGGCCGGTTAGGAGGTCGACGCTTAAAGGCGAATAACCAATGAAGACGTCTATTGAGTGGTAGCGAGTTCGTCCCGTAAGCGGTAAGGGGTTGACGAGATACTCGCCGGGAAGAAATCAAGTGCTTGACGGCGAGATGTCAAAGGCACGGCGAGATATTATTGGCCTGGTAAGAGTCACGGGCTTGACGGCGAGATATTCGCCGGTTAGGAGTCAACGGCTTGACGGCGAGATATTCGCCGGTTAGGAGTCAAAGGCTTGACGGCGAGATTCTCGCTGGGTACAAGCATGACGGCGACATATTCGCCGGATAGGAGTCAACGGCTTGACGGCGAGATATTCGCCGGTTAGGAGTCAAAGGCTTGACGGCGAGATTCTCGCTGGGTACAAGCATGACGGCGACATATTCGCCGGATAGGAGTCAACGGCTTGCCGGCGAAATACTCGCGGGGTGAGTCAACGGGTTGACGCGAAACCAATGTCGCAATGTCGAATGATAGGAGGTAGCCTCACCTGAGACATCGCATGCGGTATTTCGTCCAAGAGGTTCGTCCAATACTCCAGCATGCTATGACATGCGAGACCCATGAACGACCCTTGCTCGACACAATCGCATGCCCATATCGCTAAGCGACACGTCATCGACTGGTATGCCGCCTCCACTTCCTCCGGTTTGAAACCCTTGATCTTCTTCGGCTTGTCGTCCGTTCCCCACACCTGCGCGATACCCTCCCGGACATTGTCAAAGTAAACCAAGAGCGCCGGCTTGATGCCGCCTTCTCCTCCTCTCTCCTCCAGCTGCCACGTACCGTATTGAAAGGCTTCCAAATCGTTCCTCCTCGTCGAAGCACTTGAAGACATTCCGAACGTCTCTGTAAACGCTTCGGACAAGATCTCTTCCACCTGCCCGTCTTCCATGATCGGCAAGAACTCCTTCGGCGGCGGGTCGTTGCGGTAGCCTTTAGTGATCGTTTCCCACTTCTCCGCACCCTGCGTCCGGTCAGGTCGAGGATGCTCAGCCTTGTACTTGCCTTCTTTCTCTCGCCGCGCTTTCCGCTCTTCGGTCGTCTCGTTCTTCCTCTGCTGCACGTTGTTTGCTCTTTTCCAGGACTCGAATTCCTTCTCCCACTCGGCTTCCTCGCTCTCCTCTGCCTTCATCGCGATATACGCAGCGAACACGTCGGCGACCGTCCACTCGTCCTGCGATATCGCAAAGATGCGACGCACGCACGACATCTCAGCGCGAAACAGCTCTACCAGCAGCTACAGATTCATAAATCAGCTCGTCTACGTTTGGGTAACGCGATAAGACATACTCGTCCATGTCGCCTCCAAAACGCGTCCTTCATTTGATTGGGATGCGTCAAGGCTGTATCGACCAACGTCGGGGACGTTACGGCCAGCTCCAGCGCCCACTCGATCGTCCATCGGCTCTTCAGCAACTCCTTCAGCGCCGGACGGTTCTGGACTTCGGAGCTATCCCAGGCAACCTTGTGCATCGCGCCGTACTGGGCCCGTCCCGCATCGAGCTCGTGGCATACCCGCACGCGGAGGAGTTTCAGCAACCCGCGCATACCCTCATCGGGCTGCTCGAAAGCCTGCGGATCGCGAGGGTTCGCGGCGATGAACTCGCGTAAGGCCACGTTGCCCATCAGCATCTCTGCTAACAATCAGCCGCAAATACTCTCTAGAGTGAACGCCACACACCTTCGTCGTAAATCTCCGCATGCCACACCTTATAATTCTCAATCCATGCCTCCAACCTGCCCTGGTCTTCCGCACTGATCTCCTCTCCGCTCAGCCTCACAGCTTCGCGCCTGATCAAGTTCAGCGCCGCCTGGCGGCGATGGCCTCCCGCCAAGATACTCGGCGGATGCTCTTGGCATACCTTTGCATCCCATTTCACGAGGGGCGCGCTGTCCGTCGCGCGTTGCAGCTTCTTTGGCAGCTCCTCCAGGTCCAGGTCGATCGCTGTCTTCATCGCCATGACCCGAAGAGGATATTTAGTGTCTAAGACCTGACCTCCTTCCATGCTCGCCATAAGATTACGAATGTGCGAGGCGATCAGACCGCGGGTATTGACTCGGTTTTTTTGGATAGTGACTGGCTTGGCTTCGTCATCGATGTCGACGCGCACGATGCAAATGAGAGCTTTCTCTCTTTCCTTGTCTAAGCGGTCTTCTTCTTCTCGTCTTTCCTTCAGACGATCCTGTGAAAAGCCGTATATGAAGAATGTAACCCGGGGAATATAGGATTACCGTGACGCACGTTTGCAGTAGATGCCCCTTTCTTTTTCTGCAGCGCCTCGTCCTCAGGCTTACTCTGATCGGCCTTCTGTGCCGCGGCGGCTTTGGCTTTGGACCCTCTCTGTGACATTCCGGGTGCAATGTAAAGATAGCGAGCAAGTTGTGTGGAATGCAAAGATCTGCTACGGCGCGGAGTGACAGTAGGCAGGAAGGTGTGCCAATCGGTTTGACTTACCTTTTCGCACGTCGGAACAGCACACGTGTATTCCCTTATCCGGAAAGTGGCGTCAATGTTGCACAGCGTTGGATAATATTTAAATATAATACATATATATAAATTAATCCATTAACAACACTGTTATAAAGAACCCTGAGAAAGAGTAAGCATTCGCCGATAGTTGAAACGAACATTAACGGCGAAACTTGTGTACCGCAAGGAGATTGGAATATTGTCATGTTCGTGCCGCTAGCGGATACCTAGACTAGCGGCGAGTGTATTTCAAGGATACAAGTAATCACGTCTGGACGAAACTACATTCGCCGTCTTCGTCATCCATGTCTAACGGCGAGTGCGATATCACAATCCGCGTTGCATATACTACACGCATAATATACTCGCAAATATACGCTACGTTTGTAGATTTCCAAATAACAAATTTGAGCGCGAAATCGTACAACAATTCGTTCGCCGCTAGACAGGTCCTGGCTTACCGGCCTCCGGGTTCTCAGAGGAGCATGTCGAGATGGTCAGTTGTTGCACCGGATGCCATCTTCGCAAACGCTTCTGCCGTCAGGAAGGCATCGTTGCCGGCGTTATGCT
>MU273856.1:0-22876 GCA_022160365.1 Vararia minispora EC-137
GTGGGTGTGTGGACGCTGATCACTGGCAGCAGTGGCGTTGTCATGTTCAGTTGACGATCAGGCGAAAGAGGCAGTTGGTCGTAAATTAGGAAGCTGCCCAAACGTCCAGCACGCTGCTTCGACCCTGTCCGCCGAGGCGTTGCGTGCGTTCGGTATGTTCCGTCATCATCATCGGATCATATCTCCGTGTCGCCGGGCTAGGCACGAGCTTTCTGAGTCCGTCGCCTCCTACCAGCACCTGCTCGCCGCAGGTCATGCGCTTTCCTTTGAAAACGCCAACAATCCTCACTTGCAACATATAAATACTGGACAGCTCATGCTGACATCCATAAACTGTCGATTTTGTCCCTGCTCACCCCCCATATCTGTCGCGCATCCTATGGATTTGCTTCCGATGAACTCCCCCTCCGTCTGGGCTTTATGGACCCCAAAGTTCTCTTCGCACCTAAGGACGGCAACACCTGCGTCAGAAGGGGAACGCATCCTCTTTTCCCTCCTTAACCTGCGTGTTGAGTAGCAGGAGGACATGGAACGCTGCGCAGCTCAACAGCCCCTGTCTCCCGTAACCCTTCCTGAGCACCTGCGTCCTGATCCCAAGTCACCGCTCCAGTCTTCAGATATGGCTGGGACCTAGGTGAAGAAAGGCTCATGGAAATTGTTCAAGACCATTTCTCTGAATGCATCTAATATACCAGGATAGTGGCAAACTATATATCTGAACCTGATGTCAGGGAAACACTTTGCGATTCCTCCCCGTGCTTCGCGATCGGAGAGCGGCTCAGCTTTTGAGACGACGACATCGAAGCTATTGATACACCTTACGTGCTGACCAGGGAAGGCATTATTGTGCTAGCCATCGCGATTGGCTCCAACTCCGAAGGAATTGTCAAGCAGCCGTGGCTACCTCAGGTCCAGGAGATATCCGCTCCTGGCGACAATGGCAAGTGACATCTCGACCGTATGGAATGGTATTGGACTTGAGAGGGTCTTGTTACTACAGGAAACGACAGCCGTGAGTAGCTTAATCAAATTCCACTCGTGCTTTTGCGAGGTTGAATCTTCGCAACCGTCGGTGGCTGCCAGTGATACCGCCGCTACGAAGTCTATTGGATCGCCTCTTTAAGAGGAATTCACTTTGGGCGATTTCATCGATGTTTCAAGATGATTTAAGCACCATTTGGGCATCATGGTCATCCTCTGGGCCCTGGCCAGGGTGTCTGTACCTTTTCGCTATCGCTTTGTTTCGGTTTCCCAGTTTCATTACTATCGGCTTTGCTATTACAACATAATCGCGTTATTATACGTTGCGGAGTCTGAGTGCAACTTGTCGACGACTTTTCTGTCCGCAGCATCTAGTGAGATGTCCCTACGGGTCACACTGTTACAAAGGCTTTTTTGGATAACGTTACCGTGACTGGCATATGTCTGACTGCTAAAGAGGTCATTGCGAGTGTAGCAAGCAATTATCGATAAGGGATGAACTCAGTCCGCGCGATGCGGTCGATCCGAGGTTCACTGCTGTTGAGTGCCGCTTGGCGCAAAGGACGAAAGTATGAGATTCAAGCTGTATGAGAAAGCAAATATACCACCGGCTTGTATCTTTGTATCCATAGAGATGACGATCGTGCGCGCTTGTGCAACATTCGTGCGAACTACTAGCAAGTGTCCAAGAATCCATCTACGGAGGCTCCAAGCGCGGTGCAACAGGGCACAAGATCTAGATCACCTAATATCATTCATAACCACCTCACCTTTTACGACTACAACAAGTTTCAGTACTTCGCTGTTGGGTGCTGACGACAAACATTTTTAATTCGGCCCCTAAGCTCACCGGGTTAACGGAGAGGTCGGCGTTCCTGGCCACATATTAGATCTCTTTGAGAATCCGACCTTCCCCTCAACGCCCTCCTAGTTGTGCAATCTAGTTTGAATCATATAGAAACCGTATTGTACATGCAGTATCTTCAATTTGGGAATTTGGGACCTCCATACGCCGATTACAGCCAACGTACTGCGTAGAGAAGATTGGCATCGCGGCTCGAGCTACTAGTCCGATAACGAGAGCAATCGAGTTATCAATCTCGGAAGTACCAAAGGTGGAAGAACCAGGAGCGTCTCAAGAGAGAAGAGAAAGGAGCGGCAATACTAGACACCCGCTATACAGAAACTTGCTTGAGAATGTACTGAACAACAATCAGAAAGGAGGGGGTCTTAGGTATTCAGCCTCGGCGCCTGAAATCTTGTTTTTTTTTTCAGGAATCGTGCCTGCACGACTGAAGATCCTTTGAAGCAGCAAAGATAGAAATGGACAATCGCGAATCGGCTTATCCGTGGTATTCGTGGTAAGGTGTCGGAATGGGCTACACGGCAATGAAACCGAAGGGTAGCAGGTGCAGTCGCTCCCGGAAAGAGCTACTCGCAGAGAGACGAGTATTCGGGTGAGTGTAGCAGATGCTATTGCACAAAATGCAGGACGGAAGACGACACAGCAGGCGAATGGAAGGTGATGCTACAGACGATGTGCAATCCCTGCCCCGAGAAGTTACTTTTGGTAAGACCAGACGTTGCGAAGCACTATTTCCACAGTTTCAGTTACATATGTGTGCCATTAACAAGAGTACGCACGGCCGGCCCTGGTTGCAAGGCGGTTGAGCGAGTCATCGCTCTCGCCCATGGCGCGGACTTGGCCACAGAGCGCGAATGTCGTGCTGGTGTTAAGAAGACGGCCCTCTGCGTCGACATCACCGATGACAACTTGGACAGAGGCGTGATCCTTGGATGTAATGAGGCGGTCTACGAAGTATCATCGGGCTGTGGCGATACAAATGGCAGGTACAGCACGCACTGGTCGCGGCGCACTTGCGCGGGACATAAAGGTCGACGAGAAGGCCCTAGATAGCAGCTGTTGGCATAGAGACTATACAGCAGGTTATAACTGCGCACCTGGTCGTTCTCCATGGTATGCTAGAAGTACAGGGACGTCGTCGCGGTCGTTGACAGGGTCAAATGAGCTAGTGGGGTTAGGGTTTGAGCTCAGTCGATGTCTGTACAGTTGTGACATCACGTGTATATCGCCCTCGGTCGTACCCGAGACGCATTCCCGGGCTCCAGGAATGCTCTAGGGCGCTTTTACTTGCTTCGCCTCGTCATCATGGCAGGCTCCTGGCAGAATGCCCTTCGGTCCTACGCTACCAATCCAGACAGTCTCCCTCCTTCAGTCCTGTTTTCGGAGTCTTCCTCTACAGTTACGGTGTTCGACAAATGGCCGAAAGCTATCTTTCATTTTCTGATTCTGCCTCGTCCAACTGACAGTCTCACTCCCACCGACCTCGCGGACTTACGCACTCTTTTGCATAAAGACAAGGACATCGCTCTATCTGTCCTCAAAAATCTCAATCAGGAGGCTACTAAAGTTACTAAAGATATCCACAAGGAGATGCGTGAACGCTATGGTTTTGTTTGGGATGTGCATGCCGGCTTCCATGCTGTACCGTCGGTACCGTGGGTATGCACTCTGTAGGTATGTTCTGTCGATTTAAGAAGATATAGGCATATCCATTTGCACGTCATGTCCTCTGAGCTGGTTTCCAGCTCACTGAAGAATAAAAAGCACTATAATTCATTCCATCCGACTCTGGGATATTTCATTTCCCTCGACACAGTCCTCAGCTGGTTTGACGCCAGGCCGGAGACATTCAGACAGGTACGCTTTTTGTGAGCAGGTCATTCTGATGCCAATGACACGGAGTAAACTCGTACATAAGCTATCTTCTCTCGAGGAGTCGAAGTACACGCCTCTGCTCAGGGAAGATCTCGTCTGCTTCCGCTGCAATCGCACGCTGAGGAACATTCCACTCCTCAAAGCGCACCTTCAGGAGGAATGGGATATGTTGCGTAATAAAGGTACCCATAAACGCAAAGCTGATGATGCGCAGACGTTGGTTGAGGAGCGTCCTGCCAAGAAACGCGCGACCAGTACTGAAGCACAAGTCACCAGTGATAAACCAGGGCCATGATATACTCTGTGCTTATATGTCCGTTTTTTGTGTCCTGTGCCTCTGTCGCTTTGTACTTGTTCTCACGTCTCCTACTATCTCTCACCGAAACCGAACCGCCGTTGTTCTCGTCGGATTCGTCATGGCGCATGAAATTTGTTCTCACTGCTGACATCATGCATACGTGCCATTCATGATTTTTTGTCTTCCGAGACGTGCCTCGTTCTTAGGGAACGTGCCTCCTCCCTTTTGTCCCCTTTATCTCCCCCCCCTCCTTTCTCTTGGTTCCTTCGCCTCTTCCAATAGTCTGAATATGACTGCCTGTTTCCGCCATCAAAAAATTACAAGCCAGCACCAGTTACAGTCGATCCCAAAAACTATGTGACTGCGAGAATTCTTTGCTAAGGTCCTCCTGAACTGGCTGTTCATCGAACGTTCATCTGTCGCGCGTTGCGTATCAGCGTCGTGGAACGAGCTGAGGGACGACGACGTGCGACGGGAGGGTCATAAATACATCGGGGAATCCCGGGACGTAAACGCGTAAACTGCCAATGAGTACGCTATCTATCTTTCTGTTCGTCTCTCCGTCGCTCGAGATACCTGGCCCGCTTCGTGCATCGCATCTGTTGACCAGCTCCTTGGCTCGATAGCGTCCTGTCGACTCGGACAAGCTCTGTCATAGGTACTGTACAATCTCTCGCTTACTGCTTCAGCCGTTGCCTTCCCTTGCCGATCCCCAGCTCCACACCCCCGGGTTCTTATATATTGATGGAGCAAACATGTCGCAGCTATAAGGATAAACGCGAGCCTCAGAAGACGAGCGGATCAAGAAGTAAGAGTTCACAACATACGCTAGATATATTCCGTCGAGGAGCTATCAATGCGCCTGGTCAGATGTTCCCTTGCAAGAGTCTTCATTCAATTTTAATAGGCTATTCGGGAATTATTGGGCATCCTGCGGGCTGAAGCGCTGAGCTGGATGAGAAAAGCTCTGATAGTCAAATACGAGTCAGACGCTTGCGCCCGTGTGCAAGGATGACTGCTCTCTGTGGACTGGCGGCGTGCAGTACCATGGCGCCCGGCGGCGCTACGAACCTGTCTCCAATTACTATACGGCAAGTTACACGGCAGGCCGAAGCCATGCCATGTGTGCACATCAGCGTAGTAATTAGGCTGCGGGTGAGCCAAGCACGACTGCGATCGCAAGCCAGAGGAGTTGGCACATTCCAGCAACACTGCATTGGCCGGGTCGAAACAGACCTTGCGCGACAGATAGACACTCGACAGCCCCTATAAGACACGCTGCTACTGTTAGGACAGACACTGGTAAGAATGATCCTTGAACATCGGAAGCCGGTCGCTTGAACACATACAGTGTGTACATGTCTGAGGTGGTAGGCAGCACTTCAGCAGCTGTCGCACAAAGCCGCACTCGCTGAGATTGTCGGAACCGAGTTGATCTTGCATCATTAAGAGGCTTTAGGGGTATCACCATGAGGTTTGGTTGTCTCCCCGTGTTGTTCAGTAATACTGTACTTTTTCAATGTGCAAACGTGTGCATGGCGACCGAGATGTCCTTCATCCCTCGGCGGAGTTCCGTGACCTACGTAGCCACATGGGTTCTACACTGCCCTTGATATCCACAAGCACCGTGAGGAGCGCAGTTCGGGCATGCGCTCGAGCACTCCTCGACCTGGGGAAGAAGTAGTCCTAATAGTCAATGCTGACATTGTCGGCAACACAATAGCAGCGGCGCAGCCATGGAGTAAGGGTCTCACCAGTGGAGTCCAGAGGCAGACCACTCCTCACATACGTCGTACCGCAAGCTCCAATGACTGATTAGAGGCGCCGTCGAGCACAGGTATAGCACTCCACAGGAAGCGCGAATGGACTACCCATTACCGCAGGCCAGTACACGGTGTATTGACATAAGCGTCGGGCTCTCGCGCTTTCCGGGAAAAGGAAGTGAGTGAAAGTTCTCGGTGACAGTGCATCTACCCACACATACCAACATGTCTTCATGGAGGCAGTTTCATACGGTCTCCGAGCGTCTCTCCGACGAAATGTATTCAAAAATTTCGATGCATAGAAGTAAAAGAAAGCTTATGTGCTGGCAGGAAGCCCAAGGAGCGGCGCAGCGTATGCCACTGGCGAACTCAACCGGCGTTCCCACGCTTAGAAAGGAAGTACCACGTGCCTACTTCACCCCCGCCGCATCCGCGGATTCCGGACAACGTTCCCACCAACTCTACAAACGGCGACGAGCTTTCCAGCCGTAAGTTGGCAACGTTACCTGGCGGCTGTCTACGCGCCTCTGTCGTCTTCTTCTGGCCCCTATGTCTCCTAGCCCCTATGGATCAGATCCACGACGCCGTATTCTACGAGAGGAGCGCCAAGAAGAGTGGTCCTGGCTACTACTCGCTCGCGCGCTCGTTCTTGCGTGGTGCATTGGCGGAGTCTGGACGGCCTGTCAATGCATGCTTCGCTGGAGCCTTCAGCGGAAGTCCACGTCGAACAGTCTCCCGTCCGAGGCTATCGAGCAGGCTCCCGGCACACTCTTCAAAAACGAATCTCATCTGCTCAGCGCTCAGCTCGCCCCGCCGCGGAGCGCGCCCCGACGGGGGTTCTCGCGCCCCTGCAGGCTGTGCAGTAATGTATGTAGACAATATGACATGTCGTCGTCATGCCACCGCAGCTCCAGCGCGGAACAGCGCAGGAGCGGTCCGTACGGTGCCTCGGGTGCCCGTCTTGCTCGACGCGCACGGCTACATGCGCCGGTCACGCGCGCGACGCCGCCGGCGACGAAGATGTGTCGGGCCCAAAGAAGCCTCGGGGTCAGGTCTGCATCGGCCACGACGGTGTAGGGCTCCACACAGGCAGCCGCTTCCTCGCAAGTGTGAGTCACTCTGACGCGAAGCAGACCCAGTCGGACGAGCCAAGCGACCGTGTCGCTGCATACAGGTCCAGGAAAGCTGCGGTGGGTCCAGAAAAGCCGCAGGGGCCCTCGCTTGAGCCTGAGCTTGTGGTATCTCGTATTGCGAGAAGATCGATCGCCGACGAGCCGTGTATCGCCGGCCGCCCGGCGGGCTGGCTGGTGGGCAGGTTAGCCGCTCTCCACCCGCGCCAAGGCGGGAGAACCCGGCACCAAGCTCCCGATGGTAAAGACGCGGACACGGCCGACTCCGAGGCGGGCCGCGCATCACGCTCGCGGCGTGATCGGTGCGGGAGGTGGCGGGGTACCGCGCACTGCCGGGCAGCGGTCCCGTCTCCTGCGCAAACAACACACGCAATGCGTACTGTACGGCCGCTCGCGGACACGTTGCCGCAGGGCATGCTGAGATCAGCAGGATGGGGATCCCGGAGGGCACACATCAAGCGCGCGAAGGCCCGCAGGCACATAAGGGGCTACAGACCAAGCGCAGAAGGAGCACCGCCCCGATAGATGGCGGCGAGCGTGCCGCGCGTCCAGCGTCCACGCGACGCAGCCAGAGCACTCTGCATCTGATGCGCCACACACGACGCGCAACTGACGCGCACCGCTCCCGCCGCGGCCTGCAAGCGGGATCTCGGACCCGATCCGTGTCTGTCGGCGTCGACGGCCGGGCGGAGAGGTTGTGCGGAGAGACGTCTACTTGTGGCAGATCTAGAGAGGGTCTCACGGAGCTAGACTCGACGGGTCCGGCCGGCCCGCTGTCAGCGCCAGGCACGTCCTGGCGGCCTGCCCATGTCTTCCTGTGTTTCGAATTCGCCTGTTTTCCAGAATATTATAGAGACGCGCCCTCGTGCGCTTGACATCGTACCCCCCGCGCCTCGCTCAGCACGCGCTCGCGCTTCTCCCGACACTGCTCGCGCCTCGCCCATACCGCGCAGACGCGTCCGTCTTCTCGAGTAGTAGTAAACGCCGGTCGCAGCGTACACCAGTCCCCACAGCACAGGAGCCACCCCCGCTGATCCTAGCCTACTGAATGCACGCCGCTAATTATAAGTAGCAGGGCACCGAACATTCAGATCTGATCCCGACCTTCTGAGAACTGGAGGTCTGATCCCAGATTCCTGAAGGCTCGATAGAGCAATCCTAGCTGTCCAACTTCATTAGCGTTAGCAGGGCCCTTCAGTCTGGAGCGGACGGTCCCAAATTACCAGCACTGGACGCCTGATCGTTCAACTGGGCACTGAATACCTATCCCAAGTTACTCATGCCCGACCCTGCACCCGAACCCCAAGATACGGAGCGTTGAATGCCCATCTCGCGGGGACGCTGGATGCCGACTTCTGCTACGCGCTGAATGTATGACCGCGTTCTGAATGCTGAACGCGACCTGCCGAATGCGGGGCTCCAGGCTCCCGTTCCAGGTCAGATCGTGCCGGGTCTTACGTACGCTGCCATCCCACGTCGCTCGAGAAGCCCGCACACTTCACTCTCGAGACGCGGTCCACCACTTGTCCATGCACTAACAGATCCGCGCACCGTTGGCCTGTCATTGCATGTCGGCGGGCGGAGTCTGCCCGCCTAGCTGGGGCGGGGAGTTTTCCGCGCAGCGCGCGGCCGTCTATTCATCGGCTGAGATGAACTTGAATTGGACCGTAGCCGCCGTCGCGCGCAGCGTCGCGTAATAACAGCAGTTCCGCACCGGGGCGCCCTCACCTATGCATACGACACGCCACGACAGGCCTCACGGCACGCCAAGCAAAGCAAGCAGAATGTCCTTCAACTTCCGCGCGGACGGTGTACGGTACAACAGCAGGCACGGGGCAAACATACTACAGAGACGGACGGACGATACGGAGACTATGTGAGACACCGCGATGACTATAAAAATAATCGTACATGGAGGTTGGGTACGGGCGCGAGAATGAGAGGGGAGTAGCGGCATAATAGCGAGCGGGACAAGTACACGCTGGGGCAGAGGCAGGACGGGGTGGCTGGTGCTGGTTGGTGGTGTGGGTGCTGGTAGCGACGTGGGTGCTGGTGGTGTTCGTACAGGAATGCGGCGGACTAACGCGGGGAAGACCGAGCGCGCGCGAGCGAGTGTATGTACAGTACGTAGTTGGTTGGTTGGGTGAGCCGGCGAAGCGGAGAACAGCAGAGCGAACGAACGAACGAGCGAGCGAGCGAGGCAAGCGACATATCGTACAGGCGCCGGCGTCCGAACCCCGATGCGGGGCGGGAATGGGGGTGAAGGAAGGGAAGGAAATGGGGGGGGAATGAAGGGAAGGAAGGAGCGGGGGAAGGGAAGAGACGAGCGGGGGAAGAAACGAGAATGGAAGATGAGGAGAAGGGAAAGGAGCGAGCAGCGTCACTGGCGACTGACCGACCGACCAAAGCCGCATCCGCCTCGCGGACCGGCACACGAGCCCAAGGCACCTCGTACGGACAGACGAACGGACAGAACGAAACGGACGGGGGGGGGCCGAAACTAACGAAGGGGGAGCGGAAACAGACGAACAGAGGGGATCGCCGAAGCTGGGCCGTCCTAGCCGATCGTGCGCACACGCTTGTGCGTATGCACGCCGTCCGCGCCGCGCGCGTGCGAGAGCGGGAAGGCGTACGGCGCAAGCGGGGGCGGGCCAACGGAGGCGGGAGCAGGACCATCGAGGAGCGAAGGAATCTGCGCGGGGCGGAAAGCGCCGCCGATGCGACCTACGGGCTGGGCGTCCTCGCTCGCGATATCGTGCGGCGAACCGATGCGCAAGAACGACGACGCGGCGTGCGCGTCGCTCTCTGCGCGTTTGCGCTTGCGGCGGGCTTGGTCGGCGACGCGCTGTTCGTGCGAGTACATCTGGGCGTGGAAGGTCGGGAAGGTCGGGCTGGCGGCGGCGGCGGCGGCGGGGGCGTGTTCGGCGGCGCAGAAGGCGTCTAGCGAGGCGTGCTTGCCGCGCAGGAACTGCGATGCGCCTGTGCGGCGCTTGATGTCGTCGATGAGCGCATCGAGGCCTTTTCCGGTGATGTTCGGCATCTCGAGCGGGCTGGGCGGCGGCGAGGCGCCGGTGCCGGGTTCGGGGTAGAGGAGCCGGAGGAGGACGTGCTTCATCTGGCGGAGGGTGGCGTCGTGGGACGAGAAGACGGCGATGGCCTCGACGCGACGCATCCAGTAGGAGAATTGCGTGTTGGACCAGCCGGCGAGGGCGAGGACGGTTTCGCGGGTGAGGCGGACGTAGCCTTTGGCGCAGCGCGGGAACGGGTGGTCTGCCGTCTTTTCGGGGTTGTAGGGGTGGCTGTGCGGAAGGGTATGGGTGAATGCGGCGCTAAGAGATCAAACGAAACTGAGTGTGGAAAGGGGAGGCAAGGCGGCGGAGCGGCCGGATGCGGGGTTGGGTTCGGACGAGGACCCGGGAGACGTATGCGGGAGACGCGTGCGCGCACGCGACGGGAACGGGTTAGCCGCCGAACGCGGTCGATAAGGCGACGACTTTTGATCAACGGGCGATGCATACGTCTCGAGACGGGGAGGATGAATGGGCTCGGCCGGCTGCGGTACGAGACTCCGCGTGTGCGCGCAACAGGAGGGGGGAGGATGCGATCTGGAGCGGGACTTACGGGACGAGGGTGCGGAGGACCTCCTTGACGGCCTCGACCTTGACGAGGAAGCTGTAGACGGAGAGCGAGGAGCCGTCGTCGTCTTCAGCGCGGCGGGTGCGGGAGGACGAGAGGCGCTTGTCGAAGAGGCGGGCGGAGAAGGTGGCCCATTTGGCGGGGCCGAGGCGCTCCTGGAGGAAGGAGGCGGCGTCGGGGTCGTGGACCTTGGCCTTGTCGGTCTTGGGGACTTGCTGCGGAGGTACGACGGTGGGAGTGGTGGTGGTGGCGGCGGCAGCCTGAGCGCCACGCGGGACGCACGTGGGGATAAGGAGGTGAGCCCAGGACGGGGGTGACGAGGGCGGGGCGGGGACTCACGTAGGGATCGGGGCCGTCAAAGTCGGAGCCGATGAGTGAGGGCAGGCCGTGGTGGATGGACTCTGGGGAGGCGACGGGGCGGGAGAGACGGGGGAGATCGCGGGTCTGGCGGAGGTCGAGGGGCGAGAGGCTGGGGCTGACCTGTTGGCCGGTGGCGGAGGCGCCACCGGAGCTGGAGCTGGTGAAGGAGCGATTGGAGGCGGGGGAGAGGGAGAGAGCGGCATCGTAGTCGATGTTGTTGGTGTCAAAGTGGGCGGACTCCCAGGATGCGCCGGCCTCGACCTTGAAGAGGGCGTCGCTCCACTGGTGGGCCATGGCGCGGTCGAGCTGATGGCTGGGCGGCTCGTCGTAGTCGATCGGGGTCTGGGCGAAGGACGGGCGGGGATACGAGTAGGACGTGGACTCGGGCTTTGGATCGTAGATGGGATCGTAGGAGAAGGGCTGGAAGGAAGTCGAGTACGGGAGCGAGTGATGGCGCGCGTGTGTCGGGGGCAGGGCGGGCAGGGTGGTGGCGGGAGTGCGGAGGTGGCGGGAGGCAACGAGGAGATCGGACGAGTCGTACATGGGCGGGGAGGCGGCGACGGCCATGGGCGACTGGGCGGCCATGGGCGATTATAAGCCTGGGCGGAGGAGGAAGGAGGGAGGAAGAGGGGACAAGAAGAGAGCGTCGAGACAGACGCTGGGGCCGTCAAGGAGACGGTGTAATAACGACCCAGCCAGCCGGCATTTGCCCCTTGAGCTGCAGCTCGCAAGCCATTCATCTCATCTATCCTTTCTCTTCCCGTCCCTCTCAACCAACATGAGCAGCCTGAATGACCCCTCGCCCGCCTCGCTCCATCCGTCCACGCCTGCTGCCAGGGCCCGCAGAGCGTACGCCGTCTCCCCGCGTCTGGCCCGCCCGAGCCGTAACCCTCGCCTTGGCGCCCCACAGCGACAGACCCCCGTCCACGCACACAGACGACACCGAGGACCGCGCAAGCATCCGCGATGACATCTCCATCATCTCTGCCATCCGCCCCGTTCCGCCCCTCGCCGAGCTGCCTGAGATCCCCGCAACAGACCTCGATCTCGCCCTCTCCCTCGACTCCATCCTCGGCGCGACCGATTCCACGTGAGTCCCGTCTCCCCGCCGCGCCTCTCTCTCCGTGTATATACAACTCTCCATGCACACCGCCCTCTTGCCCCGGGCCGACGGAGTGACGCCATCACGCCAGGTCAGACGCAAAGGTGCAGAAGCGGGCATCCAACGTGCTCAAGCTGTCCGAAGAGAACGAGAAGCTCAAGGCCGAGCTCAAGGCCATGTCCGATCGCCTCGAGGCCGCCGAGCGCCGCCGCATCGAGCTCGAGAATCAGTGGCGCGCGCGCGGGAGCGGCCACGGCGACGCGCCCGCGGGGCATCCGAGCCAGCCGACGGCGCACGCGGCGGGGACGTCGTGAACTAGGCGCCGTGATCGGCCGGCGATGATCCTGAGGACGCGTGACGACGGATGTTCTCGTACTAGAGACGCGCGCGCGGTATTTTGTATACCGGATGACATCTCGCTTGCCCGGTGCGGGTGCAAGCGAGAAATGTAATGCCATTGCAAGTTTTGTTGTTGGCGAGCAGACGCGCCGGGTGGGGGAACAGGGATGGGGCGCCTGTGCGATGACGTCGTGGACGCGCCTCGCGCTGTCTTATCAGGTCCCCGCGCCGCGCGTCCATCTCGACGTCGTCCACCACGCCCCGATCGATATTTTCTCCCTCCCTTCTCCATCCCAAAGAGCATCGCAAGCCAACATGTCGTTCACCATGACCCCGATGACGCCCATCACCGGCGGCCCCCGCTCGGGCCCGCCGTCGCGCAAGACGTCGGGCCGCAGGCCCTCTGACCGCCGCGCCTCCGAGGGCCGTCGCGCCTCCATCGACCCCTCCAAGCTCGTCCGCATGGACAAGTGCGTCCCCCCCGCCAATCCGGCGTTCCTTGCTGACCGCCGCCCGCCGACAGGGTCCCGCACCTGCCCGGTTCGGACGTCTTCAACGTCGTCTTCGTCGGTGCGGGGAACATCATGTTCGGTGCGCGCCACTCCTGCCCCCGCCCGGCCTTTCTAACGTACCCCGCGCCCTGATCAGGCTCCGACGAAGGCCCCTGGAACCACTCCTTCCGCTTCGAACAGTGCGTCCCGCCCCCCCGTCGCGCCCCATCCTCCGCGTGCTGACACCCCGCGCAGCAAGCTCGGCCCCCGCCTGAAAGTCGTCGCGCTCATCGACCCCAACACCGAGCGCGCCCACGCCGTGCTCGCCGCCAAATGCGCGACCTTCGTGCGCTCCGCGTACGAGGCCACGCGCGTCTACAAGAGCCTGGACGAGTTCGTGCGCGACGTGACGCCCGCCCTCGCCCCGCGCGTCGTCGTCGTCGGCTCGCCGCCGATGTTCCGCGGCACGATGCAGCACGGCCGCGACATCGAGCTGCAGATCCTCAAGGCCTTTCCCGGCGTCGCGCTCTTCCTCGAGAAACCCGTCGCGACCGGTCCCGCGGCCGAGATCGCAGAGTGCTTCAAAGTCGCGGAAACCATCAAGGCGTCCGGGAGCGTCTGCTCCGTCGGCTACATGCTCCGCTACCTCCGCGGCGTGCAGATGATCAAGAAGATCCTCGACGAAAACAATCTCATCGTCATGGCGACCGTCGCCCGCTTCGCGTGCGCGTACGAGGCCATCGCGAAGCCGGACTGGTGGGACGTCGCGAAGAGCGCCGGCCCCGTCATCGAGCAGGGCACCCACTTTTGCGACCTCAGCAGGTACTTTGGCGGCGACGTCGACATTGCCTCTGTCGAGGCCCACGCCCTCGAATGGTTCGAGCAGCCCGGCCACCTCAGCGCGCAGAAGATCGACGAGAGCGCCATCGCGCCCGAAAACCGCGTCCCGCGCGTCACCGCCGCGACTTGGTGCGTCCTGCGCCGTCTGTCCCGCCCTCTGCCGACCCGCTGACGACAGCCCGCCGTCCGCAGGAAATACGAGAGCGGCGCCGTCGGCTCGTTCATGCACGTCGTCGCGCTGCACGGGCACGACTACAGCTGCGAGCTCGAGGTCTACGCGGACGGCTACCAGTTCAAGCTCGTGAACCCGTACGTGCAGCCGGTGCTGTACATCCGGCGCCCGGGCTCCGACAGCGAAGAGACGCACCGCTTCGCGGACGACGACCCGTTCTTCTCCGAGGTCTCGAACCTCATCGACGTCATCGAGGACATCGAAGAGGACCCGGAGTGCGACCCGATTCTCAGCTCGTTCGAGGGTGCGTTTCCGCCCCGCCGCTCGATCTGTCGTTGGGCCGTGCCCCGGCGGACGGCTGGCTGACCGCTTGCTACCCCGCAGACGCCTGCAAGACGTACGAGCTGACGTGGGCGATCCGCCTCGCGAGCGAGAAGTCGCGCAAGCCTGTCGTCGCCAAGCGCGACGCCGCGCCGACGGTCTCGTCGTGAGGCTTCTCGCTGACGGATCACACCTGTCCCATTAGATTTCGGGGGTGGGCTGGGCGAGAAGAAGGGAATAGGGGCTGAAACGACGCTGCGGATGCCGCGGAGGAGAGCACGGAGGGAAGAAGAGGCCGGGTTGCGGCGCGCGGGCCTGGATGTCGGCGCGCGGTGACGTCGTCTCGGGAGGCGTGCGTGCGGGTATGCAATAAATGTACTGTACATAGATGACGCGCCATCGTCGGCTTGTGGAACGCTTGCATTGCATCGTTCGTGTCCGTTTGTCGTACGGGCGCCGGGCTTGGTTACAGACAGGCGCTGCAAGGCTTGCTGGATGTGGACGGAGAAGGAACGCCACGATGACGGCGGCGGTACGCCTGCCGAACGTAGGCGGCGCGGGGGAGGTAGCGAGCCACGAGGTGGAGAAGGCGCGCAAATGTGGCTGCTACTTTGCGGACTGGGGACGCACCGGTACGCACGGTGCAGTGGCGACAGGTCAGTAACCAATGTTAGCTCGTTCTACTACGACTGACGCACACGCGCGACAGTAATTTCTTTGTTTGTATATTATTTACTGTCCAGGGGGAGTAGAGCCCCAAATTGGACATTATACAACGTAGTGCATGCGAGCATCGAAGAGATAAGTGGTGCTGTGAGTGGCAGTGGTAATTTACTACGCTGATGGTGACGTGCGGTGTACGAGCATACCCGTCAGTAAGAACGTTCAGACATAAACGTCGACTCGGGGACGCGCCGGCAGCGCGCGCGTCGGATCGTGTTCGGGATGGGGGTGAAGATGATGCGCTGGGCTTCCCGAGCGAATATCGCTGTAACAGTCTATCGAACACGAATCCGACAGTGCAGTTTATACGAATCCAGTAGTGCAGCTGACAGGGCTACGCAGCACAGTCAGCACGCGTCCAAAAGGACAATCGACGCGAACTCTACAGCACCGTCGTTCGGCGGCGATGGAGCGAGGCCGAAGTCGAAGTCGAAGCTTGAAGTGTGCTTGTTGCGTACGCGTCGGGCCGCGTGCTGCGCTGCGCTCCGGCTCACCCATACCCGTACGGACGCCGAGTGGTGGGCTCGAGAAGCGGTTAGCGATACGGGCGAGCTGCTGCGCGCGGGCTGCGACTGGGAGACTTGGTCTGTATGCGGTTAGCAGTCAGGTTGCTGTAACGATCGGAGGCACGAAGAGGTTGGTGATCGAGGGACTAGCGATCGAGGATGTACTGTAGGTGCAGTACAGTATAGTTTAGCATCAGGTGGGCACCTGGCGATGGCCGCGTGGTGTTTCAGGCCAGTGCCCAGGGACGTCGTCTGCCGCGTCGTCGTGCTAATCTCTTCGCGGGGCCCACCCGCTTGGAAACGCCAAACAGCTCGCGATGCTGTAGCGGATGGCATGGAAAAAGCAAGACGGGCTCCATCTCCCAACGAGACACTCCGAGTACGACCGCTGGTGTACTAGCCTCGCGCTTGACCACATCGCGAGTGGTGTCTTCGTTTGCGACGCCACGTTACCGTTTCGGGACAAAAGTGCTGCTCACGCTTCCGAGCGAGCGCCAGAGCGGAGTGTCGTTGGATCCAATAGCCTTGCAGTGATAACCATAGATGCTGCTATCGCGTTGACACGACTCTCGACGGCCGATCCGCCACTGATTTCAATCCCTGACAGTACGGGCGCCGGCGCTGCGGCCCAGCGCTCGAAATCGTGCTTTGCTGCGACAGCGAAGTGGCACTAGAGGACAATCGGACGGGCGATGCCGCCGCAAATGGGGAGTGCGACCTAGATGCGTACGAAGCAACCGACGCGAGCACCGCCGTGTGAAAAGATGGGATGGGACGGGCGTCGGGCATTGCCGCGAGCAAATGAGAGTGAAGGCGATGGTCATAGCGACATGCCCGAAGATGATGGTGAAGACTTGGACATACGCGAACAAATGAGGACAGCAATTGTTGGCCCACGGAAAGATGAGGAATTATTACAACGCTAATGAACGGAAAGACCGCGGACACAAGCATTGCGACGAGGTGACGACGCCATCATGAGGCGCGGCAGTGCACGAGCAACGACAGACATAACAAGCAGTGAGACACAAACGGCGGCGCCACAGAAATGATTCGTGCGCGCCTCGGATTTCTGTCGGGGGTGCGTGCTAATTTCGAGGTTTATTTGCCACCGGGCGGGCTTGAGCAAGTATCGTCGCTACGGCGCGTCGGGAAGCACGGGACGGAGTAGTCGCGGAGAGTGCGCACGAATCATCGTCACGCGGGTCGATACGGCGTTAACTTGCGCGACGCGCCTGCAGTCAACGGGCGCCCAAGCCACGCTTGCCGGGAGTGCCAATATCTCTTCCGAACAAGAGGACAAGACGGTAGTGGAGGATAAAGAGGTGGCAAGACTGGGCGTGCACAAGTGAGTGTAAACGAAGAGAACTTGAGGTTGTCCGCGAATAAAAACTCGTCGAGAAGTATCCTGGGCGACAGCAGGTAGCCACTAACACTACCCGGACAATGCCGGTCAGGAGCTCCAGGCTGGCGTCACGTGTTTTGGTACGTGGGTGATGTTATGTTCCCCTCCTGTCCAAGCTCCTGCTGGTCAAGTATTGTATCATCGAAAGCAAACGTGAGGCCGTGAACTCGTGTGGACCCTCATCGGAGATCTCCGTGATGGAGACTCACGATCACATGACGCTCGTATGGCACGCGGCCAGTACTTGCCGTCGACGGTCCCGCCGATCTCGGTTTATAGTACCCATCTCTTCACATTCTTAATCATCCCCAGAAACTGCACATACCGCACCCTGTCCGGCTATCTGAAACATCTTACTGGAAATTTTAAAGCTAAAACTCTCTCTCGACTTTCATCTGATTTACCCTTCCATACCTGCCCAGAGACGCCCTTCATGCAACGGACGCCAAGTGAACCGTTGAACACCAGGCCTGCTGCGGAAGAGACCATCCCTGCCGCAAGCGAAGTCGATTTTGCCATCGAGTGCGTTGAGCTGTCCCGCACTCTGCATGAAACTTCATCTGAAGTATGTTGACGCTCGCTCACCGACGACTGCAGCCCGGCTCTGTTGGCCGTATCTGCTAAAGATGGCCCACCCGCAGGATTTACTGGAGCTCTCAACTGGCGGACGACCATACATATACTTTCCGATGACATCCTTCTTGAGCTATTCATGCACATGGCCGCTATTCACGAGACAGGCTGGCTCTGCGTCATCCGTGTGTGTCGGCGCTGGAGGATCATCGCCTTCAGCGCCAGCTCATTCTGGGCAGATCGCATACTCGACATTCTTAGTCCAGAGCCAGTCCAAATGGCGGTCAAATACGCCCGAGGCTTGCCCTTATCCATCCTTACGCGCGATGCGAGGTCGTTCCCTGTCGACAAAGATGTCAGCCGCGCGCTTCTCGGCGTGATTTCCCCCCTCTTGCCTCGAGTACGCAGCATGGACATCACATTTTCTTCTTCCGATGCTGCCGATGAATTTGCCCAGACGATCCGCTTTGCCGGACTCCCTCTCCTCGAGTCGCTATCGCTGGCCTGTACCGACGTGGTGTTTAAGGGGGGATGGGTCATGAACAATAGGATCCCTGTGGTTTTGATGGAAGACAAGACGACTTCTTCACACATCGACTCCCCTAGCCTCCGCGCCATTCGTCTATTCAACTTTGTTCTTCCGTGGCAACCCCAGGCATTGACCCATCTTGAGATATCTCTTGAGCACCCCGTCCAGGGGGTCGGCTTTCGTGTCTCCTTGGAGAAATTCTACACCCTCCTCTCCCTCTCACCGCGGCTCGAATATATGTCAATATCGAATTGGTGTCCCTGGGAGACGTGGCCGAAGGCCATTCCGCACTTGCCGCGTCCCAGGACCGAGGCGATATCGCTCCCAAGTCTCCGATTTCTCGCATTTCGCGGTGTTGACTGGTCGACACTGATCTCCCTCCTGACATGTTTAAAATGCTCTCCACAATTCCGCGCCGCTCTGTCGTGCTCGTATGAAGACCTGGGCCCTCTCGAGGAGACACTCTGCCTTCTCAACCGTATGTTTAGTGGACGAATGGCGTCCGGCCTCTGTATCGAAGATCCTACGACGAAGGGTGCTTGGCAGTACAAGACCACTATTTTCGAGCGGCGGACCGACGATATCGTTCCTCCAAACGTTCTTTTCTCTCACGCTGCTCAGCTTGCAGACAGAACGAATCTCATGGGCGAAGATCAGTTCCTTCTATATTTGGACCTCAAACGGGCGTATCGTGACCACCACAATGTGACAGGCCTCGTTAGCCGAGCTTTGCCTAACATCTTTCAGATGTCCGAGATGAAGACAGTTGTCATCGACCCTCGGGGTCGTGAGAAAGCATACATCCCTCGTGACGATGAAGACGAGGATGAAGAAGGGCGCTGGCGAACAATTATGGACAAGATGCCGACAACTGTCGGAATACTGCACCTGCGGGAGTGCGCGAGGCCACGAGTGCTCTCTGCGGTGTTCAATGCACTCACAGTGTCGCGACTGTTGGGATTGAAGAAGCTTATCATCGACGAGTTCCCTCTTCCGACGTGCAGGGATCTATGCTACCCGAGCTCGCCCTTCCTGATGCTCAGGAATATGATTGAGAGGCGGCGATCGGGCGGATGTGCACTCTCGAGGATTGAAATTAGACGTGTGTCGCTTTGGGACGGGACGGAACGCGTTCGTGCAGGATGGCTGGATGAAGGGGACGAAACGAGGCTACAGCTATTACAACAAGTTGAGAGCATTGTCTGAGTTTTGGGAAGAACGGTACAGTTAGAGGTATACTAAATGTGTATGTGTTCCTGTGTAGACTTGTCACCATCTGACTCCTGCCCTTGGATACCCAAAAATTTGTGTGCGTGCTGGTGAGCCGCAGTTTAGCCTGCCAGTACTAGCGTACATACTTGTAACAGCGCTTGCGTTCTCTACCGAACGCAGCTTCAACGTAAAACCCTAAGCACCCCGCAATCATCTGACCGCACACGATCGCGACACCGCCCTAAACGTCGTGGTCCAGCCGCGTTCCATCCGTCATATTGACGTTCTAGCGGAGGGAGTGTCCTCTCCGGAGTTTGTAGCCTGACTCGGAGCGGCCGGGCCCAGCTTGAACTCCGAGTCAATGTCATGAACCCACAACGTCATGGACCCAGACCTTTCTGGCATGACCCGGTGGACATATCTTCTTCGGCGATGCAGAGGAAATTCAGATGGGCCAAGGCGGCAAAGGCCAGAGAATGAGCATTGCACGGTACCGATGGAGTGTGCCCTAAGCGACGCAGAGCAACGTAGGCGCGTAAGGCGTTGATACGACTCGGATCGCTACAGTGCCGCTTTGTTCCTTGTACGGTGTCGTCCGTGATCAGAGGCATAATATTATAGCCCATGCGTCTTTATAGCATGCGCCTCTAGTTTCCTCCCACTAACCTTCGGAAACAGCTCATGCACTCTTCAGGCATAGCGTGTCGGATGGCTCGGACCCCCGGTTTCAGACATGTCTGCGGTGTGTGCACGTGTATGCCCCTCTCCCTTACAATTCGAAGCGACGTGCGGAGTTTCTTCAATACTTTCAAATTCAGCTATCACTCTTGAATTTTTCGCTCTCATCCCTGACTACTTCCTGCTACTCATTGGTCTGTGAACCCCTTGTCTTTTGGACGGCCTTGCTTGATTTCAAGCCTATCCTCGATTAAGCCTCGTCTACTGTCCAGCGCTCAGCACTTATCAAGTTAGCTTGCATAAAAGCTGTTCGTGCACGATAGCCGTCCTCTGAGTCTTCCTTGTTTGACCAACACGATTACCTTTCGATTTTATTCAATCGATCCCCATCGGATTCGGAAGCACGTGTACGAGTGAATACAGGAGTTTGGTTTGCTCTATGATGTCCGTAATCGGGTGTGTCCCTTTCTTCCTAGGGGGTATCTGCGTACGAATAACGCCTCACGATCCTGTCTATCCTAGCCATCCGTCCTACCAATCCCCTGCTTACGGGATTGGTGCTGTCAACGAGTTCGGGACCCACCGGACAACGATTCAAAACCTCTTCGATGAGCTTCTCGCTATGGTTTTCATGCATCTATCCGAGAGCTCGTCAGACACGAGCTGGATAAATGTTATCCGCGTCTGTCGTCGCTGGAGGCGAATTGCTCTCGGTATATCTTCATTTGCTGCCCGCCACGTCCTCGACATTCCCAAGATCGGTGCCATCGAGATGGCGCTCAAGTATTCAAGGAGCAAGCCGAAGTGGCTTCATACCCGTGGGCAATGGTCTTACCCTAGGGACGACGTCACCGGTGCAAGCGTCCTTCGACTTATTACGCCTTACCTTCGGAACGTGCAGAGCATTGACATCGCACTACCGCACTCGTTGGACGTCTCTGGTATAGATTTGCTAGGGAGGTTGAGCAGCTGCAGGCTCGACGCCCTTGAATCACTCTCACTATCCTTCCCGAGCTATCAATACACTATTCCCCACTTTGGCGCCGGTAGTGAAGACCCGTCGACACCAAGCCTCTGCATCTCGGCGCCGAGTCTTCGCAACATCCGCTACAGCAAGATCCACATGCCCTGGAATTCACATTCACTCACACATCTCGAACTGATCGGCTCTAGCGAATTGGTCATGCCTCACCCGATGAGTTTGAACGGGCTGATCATCACGCTAGCCAGCTCACCACAGCTTGAGTCGCTGGTCCTATCGGGATGGTCTTTCTCAACCCCTGCGGCGGGTGTAGGCACCCCGAACATCGCGGTCCATCCGACCGCGAGTCTTCCTTGCCTCAATAGTCTTGCGCTCACACGGTTGGGGATCGACGCCATCGTTTTCCTGCTCCACAATCTGGATTTCCCTTCCACTGTCCGTGCCTCGCTGTTCGCCATCCCATTGGATTCCATGGACTCTGTGCGTGCTGTTGCCGGGATGAACAAACTCGTCCACAAGATCAAGTCCAAGCTCACCCTTAGTTCCGCGACGACCTTGTATATCGAGGATCGAAGCGTAGAGAGGAAGTTCCTGGAGCACTTCACAGTCATCCTCGCCGACGAGCGTTCGGGAATCGATTCTCACCAAGACTCGGCCCTACTCAGTATCACGGTTCGCACCCTAGTAGGGTTCGGTACCTGGCTCTTCAAAACCGATCTTGTCGAATCCCTCATCCAGGAAGCAGTGATCAAACATGTCGCGGTTGCCGCTCGTGGTGATGCTTCGTCCTTCGACTACTACGACTCGCGCAACCGCGAGCGCTGGCAGAGTGTGCTTGCTGTGGTGCCGGAGGACACCGAGACGCTCGAAATCTGCGGAGACAGCAAGCCTTACGTCCTCGGAGGACTTCTGAGCGCAATGAACCCGTGGGTTCTGATAGGTTTGAAGACGATCATTTTCGACGAGCTCCCGCTCCCGCGTTCGGGGGGCTTGCGCGGACCGCTGTCGGTCCTACCCGAACTCGAGTCGATGCTTGCGCTGCGGAAACGATACGGTTGCGAGGTGTGGAATGTAGAGATACAGCGTGTGTCACTGTGGGGGAGGATATATGAAGGACGGCTTGCGTGGCTGGACGACGGGGATGAGATGCGACTGAAGTTATTGGACTATGTCGCGAGCCTCGTTTGAACGGGGCTTGTTCCTAGCTTTGTTTTTTTGTACAACTTCGTTCGGCTTGTCCGCCCCGACGACTAAGTTATAAGATCTTAATTGTGTATGTGTATATTTATGCGAGCCTCACGGCTTTGTCGTACGTCCGTTCATACCTAGCACGATTTTCGAAGCTAGCGCTGGTCTTGCGCCACTTTAGAGAAAAGTCGACGCAGATGTGCTGAAGAAGATATGGCAGGAAGGACAACGGGAGACCATTAATATTGTCAGTAGAGAACGAGAGTTCGCCTGTACGTACACGGATCCCTTACCTTATAAGCTTGAGGTATGCACTACATGCGTTTACGACGAATGGCTCTCGTCGGTTTGCCTTCGAATAGGGTCAGAATTGTATTGGCCGGCCCCCGCCTTCGCCTTTGCCTAATCTCTTTTGAACGAGAAAAGCTGTAGACAGAGCACGGAAAGATAAGAATATTTAATAGTAGAATGAGCTGTTCGGCGCGCGACGCTCGGAAACCGGCTGGCCAAGAGGTTGGTGGAAGTTCAGTTTGGTTCAATGCCCTCTTCAACCCTGAGGCCGGCCCAGGCAAGCACTGCCAGCAATCACCCCTTATTACTGATGAAAAAGTCCTTGCAAAAGGCCAGAAAATGTTCACCTTTTCCACGCATTTTTCCTGTGAAAGAACTGTCTGAAAATGTTAGCCTTTCTCAGGCCCTTTTTCTCCAGTAAAAGATGTACTTTTTCCAAGCCTTTTTTCTTGCCACAAATGTCAAATTTTACATGTACTTTTTTAGTAGAAAAACAGAAACTTTTTCATACACTTTTTTAAAGGCTTTTTTCTTGAAAAAAGTCCAACTTTTCCATAGACTATTTCACAAGATAAAGTACAATGTTTACAGAACTTTTTCTTTGAGAAAATATAAC
>MU273857.1:0-22842 GCA_022160365.1 Vararia minispora EC-137
GTGCCAGCTCCACAGACAGCATCATTCCATGGGAGTCAGACCATCGCCTTGTTGCTCTAGGCCGTGTTCTTCGCTCGCTTGGGTGGGTTCGGTCAACTCCGATGCGCGCCGAGGACGTCGCGCATGTTTCGTGGGGGTGCGGGGCCGGTTGGCCACGTGATCATGTCACTCAGAGTCCATCGAAGGAGGTTTAGGTGGTTTTGTTGTCCCGCGCGACGAGGACGCCGCGCATGTTCGACTGGGGCACCTGGAGTAGGGGTAGCACGTGATCCGGAGTAGAGTACGCGCCACGTCGCCCCGTGTATCTAGGACCGCTACTACCACCACGAGCAGGCGACACGCCGTGGATAGCCCCTCGCACCTTCGCACTGGTCAAGCCAATAGACACGGGTTCTGCCAAAGACAGCACGATAAAGCGATGCAGATGTACGAGGACATCCATACATCTTCCCCCCCCTGCTGCGCAGCAAGCGCACGAGCTGTCGTGGCATGCGCCACACGACGTGTCTTGGCTTGCATGAAAGCACGGTATGTAGAGGTCGGCTACCAGTAAACGTCGTTTTGACAACGTTGGCACGACGGTACCCTTGTCAAATAATTTGCACAAAAATTGTTTTGTTACATCGTCTATTCTTCATTGGCATCGAGAGCCCAGAAAAGCAATTTTCGCGGCGGTTCGTGGTGTGAAGGTGATAGAGGCTATCCACGAAGCGTACCGCCTGCTCGTAGTAGCTGTCCTAGGTACTAGTGCACGAGGCAATGCGGTGCGTACTCTACTCTAGATCACATGCTACCCTACCGACTGCAATGGGAATACAGTACTTTAGATAAGGAGCAGCTGGACTCGTAGCAGACGGATATTGCGTTCTAATGGTCGTCCTCAACACGACTGGGAAGCTCACCGACTACCGTGGAAATGACAGAAAGATAGGCAGGAGTGTTTAGGAGTATTTGTGTTAAAGAGCCCAGACGTTTAAATCCCCCGCGTCCTAGAACTGTCTGCCTGACTGTCTGCCGCTCAAAATGAATCGTTCGACGCCTATCAACACTATCCCATTCAGTGTTGTGTTGACCCGGGTCATGAGCGGGTCACTGACTCCGGTCACCGGCTCAACCCGCATTGTCGCCCGAACCATAGGGCGATTGCCTATGTTCAGCCCCGGAGAAGCCTAAAGGACACAGCTGCCGCTCTCTCTAAGGTATTTGCATTATAACGAGATCTCCGGGTATGAGTGTGCGAGGAGGAGTCGGGAGCCCGCACAGTATTTGTTTCGTATTGATTGTGTGCACCAAGGGAGGCAGTCGGGCTGCAGATGGTGGGCGGAGCCGAGGTGTGGCGCAAGGTGGTGCCGCCAACGGCGCGAGGTCCGCGGTTAGCATCAAAGCTAGCACGCGCCAGTCCCCGGCATCGCCCACGATGAGAGCTTCCCGTCTCCTTTTTTGTACGACAAGTCTCTTGTTATTCACCAATACTTGGTGTATGCGTTATCCTGATCGGAGGTCCTACCATGTCGAAGGGCGGGCCTCTTGTGGCAAAGTCATCTGAATCGGCTTTCGGGAAGAGCGCGTCAAAATATTCGGGTGCGGAGCACGGCCGTTTCGTCCACCCTCTCTCGTTCCCATTGCTTGCTGTAGAGCACATATCTTTTGCTGTATCGTCAATCTGTTGACTACCATTTCCTGTGCTCTTGACTGAAGGGCGGGGAGCTCGCGATTCCATAGACCAGCTCTGCGTCTCACGTTTCGCTCCGAGTTCAGCCGAAAGGGGCTCCCGCGGCTCAAATCTAGCTCCAAGAGTGCTTTAGAATGCTCAGATGTCTTCTAGAAAGCATGGAAAGATGTGAATCTGTGGTGGAATGACCAGGTCGTTTGAACGATGAGCTCGAGGATGACCTATCGTCTTCCGGAATCGGGGCCGAGGTCGAAGCCTGGCTCTGGCCGAGCTGCCGCGCCCCCGGGTCGAGCATCTCCGCGCACAGTGGGAAATTTCAACCTATCCTCCTCTCCCCGACCGCGGTATTCCTCGATCTCCCGATTCGCCTTCAACTCTATACCACCTTGCGCTATGCCTTCTCCATAATCTGTTTCGCTCGAACCCGTCCGGTCGCGCTGCTCTCTACACTCCGTCGCCCCGCGCGTCATGTCTTTTTCGTTCCAATGGCCACGCTTCTCCGACCAGTTTCACGCCGATGCCATCGAGATGCTCAACTCCGCTCTCAACAAGGGCACCAAGCCTCCCGTAATCGCCGACAAAATCGAGGTCGTCGAGCTCGAGATGGGCACTCAGGTGCGCGTCGGCATTCATGACATCATGCCCCGTCCAGCTCAACCCACAGCCTGCAGCCTCCCGAGCTCGAGATACGCGACATCGGCGAGCTCACGACGGATCAGTTTCGCGGGATATTCCGCCTCACATACGCAGGGGACGCGCATCTCGTCTTGCGGACGAAAGTGCAGGTGCGCGCACGGTCGCCCAGACGTTATCACTCTCCTCATCCGTTTCTAGGCCAACCCTCTAAACCACAAACAGCCCGACATACACCTCATGACGGGCTCACGCGGCATGCTCGCAGCCAAGCAAGCGCTCGTCGTGCCTATGCTGCTTCGCCTATCTCACTTCCGCCTCTCGTCCTACGTCGTCCTCGTCGTCTCGAAGCAAAAGGGCATCACACTCGTCTTCAAGACGGACCCGCTGCAAAATGTCGACATCAACTCGACCTTCGACTCTATCGCCGTCATACAGAAGTTCATCCAACGCGAGATCGAGGGCCAGCTCCGACAGATGTTCAGGGAGGATCTGCCCGGCATCATTCACCGCCTCAGCCAGCAGTGGGTCAAGTCGAAAGTCGAAGCGCCTTATCTTCACCAGCCTCGTCCGAAGACACCCCCGCCCACGCCAGCTATCAACACTGTATCGCTTTCCGATTTGCCTGTGCTTCCTCTCCAGCGCGAGCAGCGGATGATGATGCTGGACATGTATGCCCGCTCAACCCTTAGCGCCGCGCCCTACGCCCCGTCCTCCGCCGGCTTCCCGTACCCTCCCTCGTCCGCAAGCGTCCCCTATCTTCCTTCCATCGCCCCTTCTATCCGCCCAAGATCTCCCTCAGCAATCTCCCGTGCCCCCTCCCGCCTTTCCTCCGTATCTCGCCCGACTTCCCTCCGCCGCCACACGTCCGTGCCACCACAGGAGCCGCCGGAGACATCCTTCCCCGATCTCGAGAACTTTGATCCGACGTACGGTCTGCGCCCCGAAGGCCTGCCCACCAAGTCCGTCTTCGGCGCGTTCGGCCGTCTCTTCGCCGCACCCGCGCGCGGGCTCGCCGATCTCGCCGAAGACGAGGCGGAGGACGACGATGAGGCGGACTTCGGTGAAGCGGGGTCGTATGGAATGGTTGAGTGGGAGGACACGATCCCGGACTTTGCATCCGCGCTCGACGATGGTCCGGATGACATCGAGTTCGAGACGATCCCCGCCGTCGGCGGCGGGACGATCACTCGTCCGCGCGTCTTCCACTCGCAGTCGCAAATCCACCCGCCGTCCGGCGTGACCCTCACGCCGACCGCGCGTGCGCCGTCAGAGGCATCGTCATTATCGCGCATGACGCCCGCCGCGCTCGCTCGGCTGCAGATGCCCCTGCCTGGTTCCGGGTCGCCATCCCGCCGCGGCACGCCAGTCCACAACCCTTACTTCCCACCGATGGGCCTCACACCACCCTCCTTCTCGCCTATGGTGCTCGACCCGCGCTTTCGCGCACCCTTGGCGCCGCCGACGCCACCGCTCTACCACTCCCCGCTGCGCCGCGCGCGTTCGCCGGCGCCCTCAACACATACGCAGCCCTCGGGCTCGTCATCCCACTCACTGCGCACGCCGCCGTCGACGGACACGGGCCCCGTTCCCGCCGTACGGCGCAACTCAGTCAGCTCGAACCCGAACCCGCGCCTCGATGGCGCGTTTGCGCCCTGGCCGGGTGAGGCGGACGCAGGCGAGGCTGGCGCGCCGAAGATCGTGCTACGCCCTGCGCTCAACGCATCTGTCAGCCGCCTCGCGACGCTCTCGCATTCGAATCACACCCTCAGCCCGTACACGCGCGTGCCGGAGCACTTCGCGGTGCGCTCGGGCCCGCGCGAGCGCCGGGCGGCGGACGTGAAGCCTGTGCGTGCGCGGCGCAAGCGGCTCGTGCGGCTCGGTGGGAGGGGCAAGGAGGCCCCGGGGCAGGAGCTAGTGCCGGAGGAAATGCGGCGTACGGGATCGACGTCGCCCGTACCGCCGAGCGAGTTCGGTGAGGAGGAGATGGACCGCTATTTCAGGGCGCGGGATGGGGAGGGCGAGGAGGAGATACGGGCACAAGCGGAGGTGGAGGTGGAGTGGCTGCCGTCGCCTGTGGGCGGTCATGGGGATGGCCTGAGGAGACGGACACCGTATCGGGGTGCTTACTGAGTCTGCGGTTTGCGGTATGTATAATAGAGCTCGTACCTACGTTCGTTAGCTAGAATAGGTTACAATGTATGCTTACTTCTTGCTGTGCAGGTGTGGGTCGCCGGGATGATGCGGAGTCTCGTGGGCAACGCTCGCGAGCAGGTACCACGTGGCGGCGCGCTTTGAACATGTAGCTTGCCGATCTACCCACATCATGCGTCATCGCTCGTTCTCCACTGGCAATGTCATCTTTTCTCTCCCAAACGATGACCACTGGGGGCGGTCCATGTCTCTCCGCCATTCGATCCCGAATCTGTCATGACGTTCGTGGACACCCCAAAGCTATCTGCGACTCGGCTGTACGACTGGATGCTAGCTCCGCTTTATGCACTGGCAGGGATCTGTCGAACTTGTGTAGAACGGCCCCTCACAGGCCTCACACCTCCACGACATGTCTATTTATTCCGGGTGATTAACACGGCATTGTCCAGGAGAAAAAAGGTCGCTTTTCACCTTATAAGGAAACTAGAGCGCCTACGTAGGGCCAGACCCTGGACGCGGGGCGACCTTCCTCATTTGGATGTTGAGCGCCTATGAGGGGACGAGCGTCCCTGCCGCCGCGCAACCTTCCTGATTTGGTCGTTCGGCGTCTACGAGGGGACGTGGCTCGCAGCCGCGGGGCGTCCTTCCTGATATGGCCGTTCGGCGCCTACGATGGTATAAGCCTGCCTGTCTGCACATCCGCCATGCTATGCACACTCGGAGTTTACGGAGGGTAACTTAACTTCATGAGCTTTTGGTTCCTCAATGTGGTCAGATTTGTACAGTATGCATGTGTCTTTAATCCTTGTAAGGGCCCTCCATGCTGTGTACAAATGCATTATCTCTGTCAGTGCCTTCGTACAAGCGTGGTGCCAGTCTCAGCCTCATGAAGAACATGCTCACATCCGGGCGCATACAGGATGGATACCAGAGTTCTGTGGCGCCACGCGGCAGCAGTACATCCAAGGTGGCAGTGGTACGTATTCATCCCCTCCCACTCATCTTCTGTTCTAAGTAAGCGGCTGTAGACGGCGACCCGATCCTCGGCGAGTTCTTCATATAGTATGTCAACCCGTCCACCAAGCTTGGCGTGAACCCAGCGGATCTGTACAACGCTCTGCTCGCAAGCGCAGAAAATCTGCCTCCGGACTGGAATCTGATGGGGAGGCAGGCAGATGTGTGGAAGGTGTTTGGATATCTCCCTGCAGACCTCGTCGCACCGAACGGAGCGCCAACGAAGGAGGTCTCCCATGCGCTGGAGGTGGGCTGGCTGTAGCCGCGCGAGCTCTTTGGGAGCGCTACTGACTCCACCGCCACACAGTATGCGTTTGGAGACTTCGCTATCTCGCAGGTTGCGAAGATCCTTGGCAACGCTGCTGACACAGAGAAGTATGTCGGGCACTCGGGTAACTTTGTGAATAACTGGGACCCGAAGGTTACCGTCCCCGGTGGGTGTTACGGGACGACCCTTTCAGGGCCCTCTCTGCAACGTTTTCGGTACGCCTTGTCTTCGGTTTCGACTTCGGCGTCAACGCGCGCACGCGTCTCCAATAGACGCGCGCTTCTCAACACGTGACGCGCGCTCGATCTAGCGCGCGCTTCCCCGCACTTGCGCGCCTGTTGAGGCGCGCACCCCTATCTATGACGCGCGTCACCTTTGTGGCGCGCCTCGCTGATTATCCGCGCACGCAACACGCCTTGCGCGTGCCCTTCTCTTTCATTGGGTGTACTTATCGATGGCTTGGTCATTCCTTACTAATGTACCTCGGCCATACCTACATGCCTCGGCGTTCCCTTAGCTAGCTAACTGTACAGTTGCTTAGTTAGCGCTTCCCGCAGTAATGTAGCTAGGTATATAAGGACTGCCAGTAGATCCTTACATCCCCAGCTTGTCCTTCTCGTCTACCTTTCCTTGTAGAGATCGGCAATGCTATTTCCTTTCCTTTAAACCTCTCGCTCTTTCTTCGACGCACGCCCTGGGGGCTTCTAGTCGACTCCGACCACCACATAACGACGATGGGCAAAACGAGGCCCATTCGCGACGATCCCTGACAGTGGGCCGAAGAACATCACGGGTATGATGCAGGTGCGCTTGCTTTCGTTCACTGTCGATATTGGCGTGACAATGACATTGCTAGCTGCGCCTTTTGAACAGCTCGTTCATGTTCACGAATCCGAGGCACTGTAGCGTGAATGACCCTACACATTCAATGTGTTCCTTGACGCAAGAAACATGGATGGTCTCTACGAGAGCTCCTTGCTGACTTACTCCCAAGTGCGTGTAGCACACAACGAAGTTTAATTCTATTGCTTAAGAAGGTGCAGTTTGTCCCACAGGACATGGTGAAGCTCGTGCAAGAGCTCGTGAAGAAGCAGGGCGGGCCCACTGCGTTCATCGAGCGGCAGACAGTGACTCGCTATGTACAAAATGTAAAGAAGCGCCATGATTGGTACACTCGCTTATGATAAGAATTCCCGTCCCTTTGTGTACACCTCGTTGCCAATGCTCCTATCAAGTTCTGCACTGTGTGACATGAGTGTACATAACGAAAGACAATCCCTGTGCAAAGGTCCACATGACCTGCGCCTCCAAATCACCCGGTGATGCCCCGGAGGGGCCGTGTATGAGAACCTGCTCTAGTGTAGGGCCCCATTTGTATGTCTATGTCTCCCGTTCGTATGCTCGGCTCCCCCCTTGGCTCTCGGCACGACTCATTCCCATTCCGGCGAAGCCCGCAACGCGCGCCTCCGCGTCCCATTCATTCCGTCTCCTTACGTTGTCAGGCTTCACCACGTTGCATTTCTTCTCGCTTGCCTGGGATAGTTTCCTGCTCGACGTCTCAGAACAACTAGCTACCGAAGATGCCACGGTTATCATGAGGGCCAAGCACGTTGGAGTTTGCGCCTTCTTCGTCCCGGACTCGCAGGGCAACATGAGCCTGGCCCTCATTGACGAAAAGAGGTTTGCTGTCGCACACATCACTAGTGCGCGCTGTGCTCGGAATCTCCAAGCTTCTCCGCCAGACTTGTCTAGATCAAGGCCCGAAGATTTAGAGGAAGCTAGAGCTCTGTATAACAACGGATGACCTCTGCATGCTCCGTCTTCCTTCCAACGTGTGCTAAGGTGCGAAAGACCTTCAGCGACTTTTCGCTGCGTCTTCTGCGTCTCTGAGAATGCCGCTAGACCGCGCGTCTTCGGCATCTCACAGGCTCCAAAGCTCAAGTTACGCAAGCTTGTCCATATAAGCCCCAATGATCAGTGCACTTTCTAATCCCACAAGTCTTCTGGGCGCCAATAGAACGACTAAACTTCGAACTCTTCCACGGATTGCCGGAAAGAGTCCCGTGCTGCGCGTGCTTACCATGCACGCAGTTCTTTTACGCCCACTCGCATTGAATCGTGACTCCACCCGTTCAGCAACAGGCTCTCAGGATGGCTATCACCTTCGCTGTAGATGTCACTCGGAGGCCGCGCAGACGCCCTGCAACGAGTATTAAGCGTCATCCACTGCAACGCTCTCATCGACCTATTGCCATGTCATCCTCAGCCATCAACTTCAGCATCGTCGGCGTGGGACTCTCCGTCCCCGTCAGCGCCTTGGCGCTACTCCTCGTCGTGTCCTGGCTCCGCAGTCGCCTTCGCCCATCAGCGTTGCGCGATATGCCAGGGCCGCCTTCAGTGAGCTGGGTGTGGGGTAGCTCCGTCATTCCCTGCTACGAACTCCCGCGTCTGCAAGTTGACTGGATCCGCCGCTACGGCCGCACATTCAAGTTCCACGGTATCCTCGGGGTACGCGTGCACTCCTTCCCTGCACTGGCCGACGGCTGAAGGTCTCCCTCACGATGATATTTGCTTGTTGGCCGCAATGGACGGTGCATGCACAGACGCCGACGCTTTTTGCGGGAGATTTGGCGGTCGTTGGACGTGTTCTAGGGAATGCGAAATATGAGCGGTCTCCGGGGATACGGACGGTCTTCAGTTTGTTGCTCGGAAAAGGTATGACGGAACGTCAATGTGGAAAAGAATTCAATGCTCAATTGGCGCGTTATCTAGGAGTTTTAGCTGTCGAAGGGGCGGAGCACAGGAAGCAGGTCTGCTGCTAGGAAATATGCTCGACTTCGACTAATGATCATCCCTATGCGCGCAGCGACGAGTTCTGGTATGCTTTGTGATCTTTAAAGGCAAGCTTATGTGTCAAGTTACCGCGCAGAACCCCGCATTCGGTCTTGTCGAGCTCCGTAGGCAGACGGAAGTGTTTATTTCAAAGGTCAATGATGTACGAGACATGTTCAGCGCTCTGAAGCGCCGCCTTTGACTTCTTCCTACAAGATGTGTTTAATCTGGAAAGATATGTGCAATAAATCTGGTCGCACCGACGGATCCACAACAATCGATGCATTCGCGTGGATGAACAAGATCACGCTTGACATCATCGCCCTCGCCGGTACGCTATCTGCATTCGCAGCCGTGTATACCCTTGCATAAAGCTGGTTTGCTGCGCAGGCTTCAATTATGATACGGACTCGCTCCACGCGTCGGATGACAGTCCAAACGAGATGAACAGGGCCGTCCAGGATATGTTCTCTGTCGAGCAGACCGACGTCATCTTTATCGCGCAACTCGTGTTCCCTCCCTTGCGTGCTGTCGTGAGTCCACTGCCCTCTCATACCACACTCTTAAACCTTTTTTTTTTCATCTAGCCCACGCGACGTATGCGCGAAATTCGTAGAAGCCAGGGCGTCTTTCGGCATGTTGGCATGCGCTTGATTGCGGGGAAGAGGGCCGCTCTGTTGAGAGACAGGGCCGTCCCCAGCGAGACGGGCTCGGTCAAGCTGAAGAAGAACGACATCGAAGGGAGCGACCTCCTCAGCCTCTTGATCAAGGCAAACATGGCCATGGATCTGCCTGACAACTTGCGGCTGAGCGATGAGGATATTCTGGCACGTATGGAGCCGCTTTCTCGTCACCGCGGCTGTTTTTCTGACGAGCCGTAGAGGTACCGACCTTTATGGTGGCTGGCCACGAGACGACGAGGCACGTGCCGTTCGTTCCGTATGCTGGCTAATAATAAATCGCAGCGATGTAGCGCCGTCATTACATGGGGCCTCTTCGCCCTTTCGTGCGCGCCGCAGGTACAAGCGAAGCTGCGCGCTGAGCTCCGGCAAGTGCCCGCGGACATGCCCTCAATGGACGACCTGAATGCACTCCCGTATCTGGATAAGGTCGTGCGAGAGATTATGCGCCTCTATCCTGCGGGATCGACCATTGAACGGGTAGCTTCGGAGGATGACATCATCCCCCTGAGTACACCATACACAGACAAGAACGGCAAAGTTCACCAGGAGATCCTGTGCGTTGGTTGTGATTTTTTTCTTCGCTACCTAAGCCAATCATGATTGCGTAGCATCAGGAAGGGCGACCTTGTTCTTATCCCTACTCAAGCGCTGCAGTTCCTGGAAGAGATATGGGGCCCTGACGGCGGCGAATTTAAGTAAACTCTTTTCCTCCATTCGAGAATAACATCTGAGCACGAGTCAGACCCGAGCGGTGGGAAGCCCTTCCTGATTCAGTCAAACAGATGCCCAGCTTCTGGAGCAATCTGCTCACCTTTGCTTCGGGGCCTCATGCGTGCATTGGATACCGCTTCGCGGTCGTGGAGTATGTCTCTGTTGTACCCCTCTTCATGTATCTCGACTTAAGAGACGTGTTATCCAGGGTGAAGGCACTGCTCTTCGCCATAGTGCGCTCGTTCGAGTTCAATCTCGCCGTGTCGCCCTCCGAAGTTTCGCGCAAAACGGCCGTCGTTGTGCGGCCGTTCCTGTCGACGAATCCTGCGGCGGGCTCGACTCTTCCTCTGACCATTCGACCTGTTGTAGACTAGGCGTTGGATGCTGAACAACCTACCAATCCCGGGGCTACGCCGAACAATACTCAGATCTCCCCGGTTTTTGTTGTCTGCTCTGCACTTGACACTGCGGCCGCAGTTAGTAGTTGTGCGTGAAAATTAATGTATATCCAGAAAGAAGAGAAACATTTCACATGAAAATACTTGCTTTATACCCCACCTAACTCTTACTATACACCACTGTATGAGTCGGGTGTTCCCAAAGATGACAGCATGCTGCCACCCGTGCGTTGGTATCCACGAAGAGTTTGATATTGGTCAAGCCTGACCTGCCCCGCTCCGGACATGATCGCGTGATCGACGCGTCAATCCTCGTGACTGGTCGCTTCATTCCAACAATCCAACTTCCAATCCAACTGTCCAACTCCGCCATCGTCGCCAAAAGCGCTCAGTACTACGTACGTAGACCTACGTACATTCTTGTGGTGCTACCGGAAGGTGTATTTCGCTCCCGCGTCTTACGAGTCCCAACCTTCCTCACAGCGGCAGCCCTTACGACAATAGTACGCACCTTGTCCCTTCCCTTGTCTTGCCTATGGGAATTGTGGTTGACGATGGTCCTCGGCGGTGGGCGTAAGTCCCTGGCGGCATGGAGAGTGGACCTGCGTGTATCTCAGCGTTCGGATTCCTGATACTGCACGCGCTCCCATAGGCTTGAGCCCATCACCGATATCGTTATTCAGTATCATCGTTTCCATCTCCAGCCACGCCATTCTCTACATAACCCGCGCGCGAACCGTCGCCGCCTGATCATCCGTTGACTCTACCCCGCCATGGCGTTTGTGAACACCTATCAGCCGCCTGCGTTGCGGGGGCGCGACCTCGCGCCGGCTGAAGACTTCGGGCCCGATCCGTATGATCTTAATTTCTGTTTTCCACTCGACTTCTCCCGCCTCGAGTGCGCGCGCGTCAAGCTCGTTGCGTACATCCCGCGGCAACATGCGAGGCTCTATACGGACCAAATCGAGCGGCACCCCTGGCTCCAGGCGTACTTCCCGACCGCGTCCATGCACAGCTTCGCGGACTGCCTGAGTGCACAGGAGAATTTCGTCCGGCGTAACCCCGGTAACGTCCTGCTTGCCGTCATTGACAAGGCGCGCTTCGACGGTGAGCACCCCGAGTGGGGCGGCTCTTTCGCGGGAATCATGGGCCTCTTCCAGACCGTGCCCGGCAAGCTGAGCACCGAGATCAGCTGGGTCATCACCTTCCCCGCGTTCCACCGTACGGGCCTCGCGACACTCGCAAGCGCGCTTCTCCTCAACTATTGCCTTTCTATTCCTGCCGAACACGGCCTCGGCCTCCGGCGTGTGCAATGGTCGACAAACCCGCGCAACGCCGCATCCGTCGCGCTCGCGCATAAGCTGGGGTTCACGATGGAGGGTACACTCCGCTGGGAGGGTGGTGCGGTGGAGGTGTTTAAGGCGGAGGCGGGCCATGGGAGGCCGAACCGCAAGGGTGACCCTCGGCCGGACGTGGCCGGGAGGGACACGGTACTGTTTGGGTTTTGTATGGAGGACTGGGAGGAGGGGGGGAGGGAGCTGGTTAGGGATATCATCAAGGGAAAGTAGGGACATAATAGGTAAGTATGCAAGATCCTTGCCCAGACTTATTAACAACTCAAGTCGTCGCGCAGGAGAATTTCAAGATGTTCCAACACACGCTGTTCATAGTACGGTTCACATCTATTTCGGACATACATTGTAGGCTTATTTCTACCTAGCTCTCGATTTGACGGATTCTTCTACCGCTATGTTTATATGTCAAGGTAATCCACCTCCCTCCGATGTTCGATTCTTCGCTCGCCGGGCGATTTGAGTCGAAAGGCGTCTGCGGTAAGTCGAGTGCCATGGCTGACTCGGATATACGCGGCGGGCAGCGACGGCGATGTCCGTGTCATCACTAGACCACGTGGCTTGCGTCCAACGCGCATGCCCTTCCAATTATGACTCTTCGTCGCCCGTGCCGTATCCGCTCAGAGGCTTCGGTTGGCTGACCTTTCTTTCTTTCTCTGCTGGTTTGTACTCTCCGA
Organism: Vararia minispora EC-137; assembly: GCA_022160365.1. Taxonomy (NCBI): domain Eukaryota; kingdom Fungi; phylum Basidiomycota; class Agaricomycetes; order Russulales; family Lachnocladiaceae; genus Vararia; species Vararia minispora. The sequence goes on from MU273857.1 coordinate 12,395, forward strand.
GAGATGTATCCGTCTTTACATTATGCGCCGAAGGCAGCACGACACCCCATCACCTCGAATGTGGAGTTTGGACATAGTGAGATTACATGCCCTTCTATGATTTGTTCCCTTCATTCCCAGGCCGCGTCTTCGAAATATGCATGAAGTTGGGGCTCCCGCTTCGGATGAACATTTAACAGAGCTGAGAGAAATTCATACTTGTTGCTCCCCGATCTTGGCTGTGGAAACCTGAGCTATCACTGTCGACAGTGTATGCGACCACGACCACGAGCGCCACTACCCACCTCATTTACCCCATCAGGGCCGTAGTCTATTCGACATGTAATATGGGGCTTGACTCTGCTCTCCCGCGTAGCTGAAATTCCCCGAGTGGTACTTGCTTCCATGTCCTCCAAACGACCTCCGGGCTCGCGCTTTCTACCGGGGAGGAGTTATGTCGGTTTTGAAGAGGTCGGGGCTGTAGGTAACATCTGGTGAAGACCACCAGCTTGTCGCATCGCGTGGGACCTCATTGCCCCCTGCATCTTCCTTTTGGATCGACTGGCAGCCCCAGGCCCGATATGTACGTGCGTGCGTCTGGGCGAACGTCGCTCAGGGTCGGTGCTTATTGCCGTTCATCGTGGTGAAGGGCCGCTGGCTGGCAGTGCCACTGCACCATCTGTGCCTCGTCGTGTCTTTCTCGCCAGCCTCTACAGCTTTTGTTTTACGTTCGCCTTGCCCGATAACATCACATCGGAAGTCGCTTCCAGTAGGAATCGTGGCAATAAACGGAATGTGGCGTGCGCTTCTCCATTGTTCCTAGGTGACCCAGATTCATGGCCCGTCTGAATCCGTCATCTCGACCACGTCGTCCACCTACACGCTGGCCGCACCGTTCAACCGCACCATTCAACCACACCGCCCGAACTGGATGCAAGGCGACCACCGCGCGTGACGACCTGATGGGTTGTCACGCAGCCTGCCGCCCGCTGGGGTATATAAAGCGCCTCTCATCCGCCCGACCTCCTCACTTTCAATCCTCACTCCCAAGCATCATACACTCACCAACCATATCGCACTTGAAACGCGCACAATGATGGCACACTTCTCACCTTTACCAAGGTGTGTTTCCTTCCATTCTATCCATCCATGTCCCTCACATCTCCCCCGGAACGCACAGCATGCTCGTCCCCTCCACCCGACCCCCTCCCGAACCGCCGCCGCATCACTCCCCACCGCTAGCCACGCACCTCATCGCGGACGGAGACCTCATCAGGGACCCGTCCCTACTTTCCTCTGCCAGTGCTCGCCGACCCTCCGACGGGCGCGGGCTACACAGCTCATCGGCGCGCGCTGCCTACGACGAAGCACAGCCCGCGCCAGCGTAGCTAGGTCCCAGTGGATGGCCTGCCTATCTCCCGCCATCTTCAGGACCACTGAGGCGCGACGCGCCGTCATCTGAGATGGCACCGTCGGCGCTACGCTCGGGCTCGACGCCGCGCGCACACCCGCGCTCGAGGTGGCTGCTCAAGTAGAAGCAACGGATAGTAGGAGTGCGCAGGGGTGGACGAGCTGGATAAGCAGCTTGGGCGGAGGCGGGCCGACGGAGAACACGAACATCCCGTTCCCGTCCCCTCGATCCCACCCCGCGCCAGGGACGCCAGCAAGCAACACACGGGGCGAGTATGCGTGCAGCATCTGTGCGGCGCGCGGCGCATACAACGCATTCACGCTCCCGCGCGTCCTTGAGTGGCATGTGCAGACTCCTTGAGCGGCACGTACAGACCGTCCACGGCGCGGCGCAGCCGTGGCGTTGTGTGCGTTGTGGCCTGTGTGTCGCAAGGAAGGATTCCATGCAACGGCATGCTGCCTGCCTCCAATCCCTCCTGTTGTCGCTGGCGCATAGCTGATCTTACTGGCTTCAGCACAGCCCTCCCTGTTACACCTGGATCCTGGTATCCGCAGATGCAGACTCCACCTGCTCAGTAAAGCTGAATAGCAACCATACTATACAAATGTAGCCTAGGGTGTACTCCATGTAGAAGTAGCCTATAAACAGTGCTGTAAATCCCCATGGACCATAAAGTCCTGTTTTCTCGAATGTGGTAACTTATGAGCCTTCTTCTTCTTCTTTAATCGAGTGGGTGACGTCAGCGGGGCGAAGCCCCGACGACGGCGCCGAAGGCGCCGCCGCCGAGACCCGCCACCAGCCTCGTCACGCACTATATATAGTAAGATACAAGCGGCAGCATGACGCCAGGGCCGCACCGAAACGGGGAAAGAGAATCATGGGACCGGGGCGGGACGTAGCGTAACGTATAGTACAGTAACGGCGCGCTCCAGTCAGCGGAAGGGTGCAAGCACCCGTGCTAAGGTACCGTACACAGCAGACGGAACAGGAAGCGGGGGGACATGCGTGTGCGGGCGGGCGGTCGCGCCGCGTCAGTCCGGGAAGAGGAAGATGCCGTCGCGCAGGGCACTGGTGGGGAACTTATGAGCCTTAACACATCAACGTGGATGCACATCGAGAGAAGCTAGATCGCCTCACTGCACGCGCCAGCGCGCATATAGACATCTCACATCGCGCGCAGCCAGAGAACAAACCCACGAAAAAGCGAGCATAGATGCATTAGCGACAGGTGCTAGTGGAGTGAGCGAGCGAGCGTAGTCCAATGGCGATGGGCAGTGGGTGTGCGACGACCGTTGCGGTGACGGAGCGGTGTTGGGACCTGTTGTTGCGACGTGTGGTGCGGGGGGAAGCAGAAAGAGACGGGCATATCCTTGAAGGCCTTATCACTTCGAGACGGATGAAAAGAAAGAGAAAGAAAAAAAAAGAAAAGAAACAGACGGGTTGGTAAGGCGGGAACGGCCGGGTTTCAAGTTAGTGACGCGACCTATTCCACAATTTTCACCACCTCACAGCGGAACACCCCCACCCTATGAACGCCGACCCCACCTCTGCTTTCATGGTTAGTATGCAGAACCGATCAACGTCAAGCAGGGCTGCCTTGAACATCTTTACCCAGTACACATCGAAGCCCTGCGGTACGTATTAGGCCCAAAAGCTCCGAACTTTGCACCGGAGCACGCCGGAGCGTATCCCTCGGGCATATCGAGAGTAATGCAATAACCGGATGCACGCGGGCTGTTCGGGAGTTCTGTTGGTGGCCTTGCAGGAATATGACGTCATGTACAGCTCGGTGCGGAGAGCTGGCGCAACGCCGTGACTATAGAGTGAGTGCCCTTCCAGCACGCCTTAGACTTGTTTTAGGAACCGGGAAACGAGCAGTTTATGGAAAGAGCTGCGGTAGGAACTGGTAGCTGTCCCTCCATCTTTCGTTACCGATTCCTGTTCGTAAGATGTGCATGGTACTGTTTCGCCCCTCGCCGATCTCGCTCAAAGGATCCGTCACCGTGACACGCAGCAAAGTCAATACTCCCTTACTCGGTCTGTACGCCATTTTCTTAGCATTGTGTTGCCAGTCCACAATAAACTATAGTCACGTCAGAGGGACTGCCATCGTACCCGCATAGACCTCCTTCCTTCATCCGACTCGAACAAGCTTAAAGCTGAATGAGGCCAATATTCTATAAAGACGGTGTGTCCAGATTTATCCTAGTCTTACATCCACCTGCCGAACGATCCCCAAGAGCCGTCCATAAATGCTCTGCGGCGAGCGTGCGTACGCTCGACAACAGTCAGCCAGCGAAGCCTGCCATGCCATGTGCTTTGCCTCCTTTGCTACGGCCTCGCAGAGTGTTGATGACAATATGTCGTGGGTTCTGTTAGAAGGACGTCTTGCAGACATATAAAGATGATGAAGGACGGCACCCCGTCAACCCAGCGCCTTCTCTTAACCTCGGCTTCCTACGTGTCCTCTAGATCATCATGCCCAGCACGCTCTCCTTGACTGTATTTGCGGCCACATCTCTGGGGTCATTGTTCGATGTTATCTCGACGTTATTCCGCAGGCCTCGTCTCTTGCACGGCTGTGTCGCTGCAACCCGATTATCCTTGCTAAGCTAAAAGACTACTGTCGGCGACTTTGCACTCCTTCCCCGGAGTGGGCTGTCTCTGCCCTGTACCTCTTCTCGTACCGTGCCTTACCTCCTCGTCCGTACAAGCATGGATCTTTGCATCGCCGCCTATGCAGGTGAGGACCCGCCAGTGCGTGGCCGACTGTGGCTCCACCCTCACCATCCATACCTTCGTGCTCTTCAACGGCTCCGACGCCGATACGAGATCCGATATACCGTCAACCACTTGCAGAGTCGCATCAACGCGTCCTCATCGGTTGGCACTGCCGTTATGCTCAAGGATCTCTCGCCCGAAAACTGCGCTTGGAGGTGTCGTGTGCTGCACTCATCGTCTACATAGACTTAGCTGACGAAAGCGCTTAAATCCCTGTGGAGGCGTGCAGCTGGAGCGACAGGCGGGTGCGGTACGCGGAAAGCCTCGACAAGCTATAGTTTTTCCCGGGCCGGCCAAGTGTCGCACAGATATAGGACTTACGGCATACACGAATCGTTTCTTCAGATATTTTTATTCATGGATGATATCCGGCAGATAATCAGTTATTTCGAGCGTCAGCACACCAGTTTTCCGGGTGTTATATAGGCTTGTTAAAACACTCAATCTTATTTCTGCGATCTTATGAACACACTAGTTAATGTGTGAGGGAGAAAGAAGACGTCTAGAGCAGCCGGTAAGAGGAATAAAATGATACCCCCGGCGGGACTCGAACCCGCAACCTCCAGATCCAGCAACACTGCATAAACAAGCGAGTAGAAGTCTGACGTCATGACCATTAGACAACGAGGGCCTAGAGTAATGCCCCGCTTTGGGCAATATAGTGGTGCAGGGAAAGGTTCTATCTGCAGCCAGAAAAGGTAGTGGCCTCCCCACAGAATGCAGCCTCGTAAGAGAAAAAGTTATGACTCACAGGAGATGAGCGAGATGAGCGATCGATCGTCCGCGGAAATGCCGCAAGGTCAAGGACAAGTTCACCGAATGTTGGGTTGCGACAAAAATACCGGTTTTTTACAAGTGGTGGGTATTTTTGGGGTCGATTCCTCTGTCGAATCCCTGCGTATACAATCCAAGAGAAGCGACCAATCCATCGTGGTGAGTACACGTAAGAGAGGGGTAAAGATAAGCTAGACACCGGGGCGGCGCCCAAGAGCTGGAGATGACTCCGACTGCGACGGAAACTTATGGGATTTTGTCGCTCCATCCCATACTATCCAGTACCAGTGCCGTGTATAGTGAGCCGCGCAATGCACCGTCCATCGATGTCCAGTGGCTTCTGCTTGAGCAAAGTGACACATATGGCTGTGTGGTAAATTGTCACGTACATGGTCATGCAAAACGACAAATTTCAGGGGACCGCCTGCATGTCAAGATATGCGAGTGTCTGTATCAGACGAGATGACGGAAAGGTCTTCAAGTCCCTACCCTGAACGCTGCTACAGGCCAAAGTGCACAAACGGAACCCAGCGCAGGACATTCCGCTCTCCGACCTTCTCGCGCAGACGTTCAACCGCCTCATGCAGCGCGTACGCTACGTCAGATCTTTCCTCCACTTCATCCCTTTTGCGTAACAGTTTCAGCGCGGCATAAAACGCATCAGCAATGACCGGTCCATCCTCATCCCAGATCGACCACATTGTCCCGACCACGCCGCGGTATCCGACCGCCAGCATGCTCGCCGCCAAATGCACCGCTTCGTCAGGAAGCGCCGCGGCCCCCGCAGCCGTCTGGCACGCAGATAGGACCGCTAGCTCCGCGCTCCGCGTCGAAGTAGACATGAGCTGCGACAGCTCCAGACGGCCATCGTGCAGAAGGAATGCGCTCTTCAGCGGGTCCTCCAGGTCCTGCGTGCCATGGCAGGCGAGGTGCACCGTCCGGAAGCGGCTGATGCGCTCGAGGACTGCGCCGACGGTCGCGTCCTCGCCGCTCAACAGTACACTAGAGGGGAAGTGGTTCTCTAGGATTGTCTTTGCCTCTGCGGCGGCTCCGGGAAGGGAGGTGCACCCCGGAGTATTGGGCTGGGACACAACAAGGACGTCCTCGTCCGTCGGGATATGTGGACCGTCCGTTGAGCGAGATTTGAGAAGGGCGTCCAAGGTGGGGGTATAGGACGACACCACGAAGTCGAAGAGGGCGAGGCGCTTTGGGCCAGGGCGATAATCGCCAGCGGCGTGCAGAGGGAGGAAGGCCAGCGGCCCTGTCGGACACCATGTTATGTGCGGAACCTTGTCGCCGTTGGAGCATTCTACGAGCTGCGTGCACAAAAAATCAGCACAGCCCATTTTAGCACAGTAATCAGCAGCTCACGATGTCCTCGATCGCGCTCGCGACAGGTTGCACAACGTACGACCACAGAGCCCCAAGAATTTGAACGACATCCTGCGATTCTTTTCCACTTTCTCCCGTGAAGATTGCGCCACGTGTGCGGAGGCCCGCCCGTCGCAGATCGGATGCGAGCTGCATGCGCATCGTCTCTGCGAGTTTATGGGTGAGCATCGGGAGAGGGACATGCACGACTCGACCGTCGCGGACAAGGACAAGAGCGTCGCATCGTGACTCGTGAACGTTGATGAATACGACGGGACCACCAGCCGCAGCGGGGGCGAGGTCCCTGAGCTTCTTGGGGCGGAGGAAGTTCTTGAACTCTTCGATACCCCTAACCTGCGCAAGGAGCTGCTCGTACCGCTCAGACAGCCTCCGCTGCTTCTGCGCTGCCTCTTCAGGGATGGCCCGAGAACGCTGAAGGCTGAGATCAGGGGAGCGTAAGGCATCCTCCGGCCTTACAGGGTGGCCGCCGTCTGCGAGTGTAGCTGCAACCTGTTGCAGTTCAACCGCGAGTTGTTCATCATGCTGGCGGAGTTCATCGATTGGCGTGCGCAGTCGGAGGACCTGTCCCCACACGATCGCGCGGCCTTCCTCGAGCCATTCAAGCGCTTTCTCTGCTTCGCCCGCCTCGATCGCGGCGACGGCCGCGGCGTGAACGATACCTGCAACGTGCATGACTTCGTCGAAGCGCCGCGAGATGGAGTGACCGAGCCAGACGACCTCGGAGATGATGTCGAAGACTGCAGCATAGATCTGGATGAGGAGAGAAGGAGAGGAAAAGTTCGGGTAGCTGCGGCATAGCGATGCGCAAAGTTCGGCGGAAGCGACTTTGGCTGAAGGAACACAAGGGACGCCAGGGCTGATGGCGTGCATGAATGACTGGATGGTGCTTTGAAAGTCGGATCGCGACGGGCTTGGAGAAAACGTGAGGCGTATAGCGAAGGCCGAGCACAGGTTTAAATAGACCTTGTCCCTGTCTCCGTTAGGGGCTGGGTGCTCAATGAGGCTTTCTAGCAAGGAAATGGCCTCGTCAATGTCCGAAATATCCTTGCGAACAGTGAAACGTAAGCTGTAAGCGGTGCTGAGGTTGGCTATACATATAGGCGTTAACTGGTGGCCGCTAGGCGAGAGGGTTACCGCGCGACGGATGAAAGGGATTGCCTCGTCTAGATCTTCGACAGCACCCACGTGGTTGAAACGCGAGCACAAAGCCATCCCAAGATTATTCAGATGAACTGGTACGAAGGTGTGTTTCGCCGGTGCTTCCGAGGTGATCGCTCGGCGCATAAAGAGGATCGCGTTGTCGAGGTCACCGATGTCTCGCAGACGACTGAAGCGTCCGTAGAACGCTGCTCCGAGCTGAGCAAGACGCTCTGCCTCGTACGGATAACCTTCGGGAGTGAGCTTGATTGCGTGTAGCCCCACAGAAATCGCGTCGTTGATATCTAGCACGTCTTCAAGACGCTTGAAGCGTTCTTCGAGTGCGGTGCAGAGGCTAGTAAGGATGACTGGCATTTCCGGGTCATCGTCGGCGGTAAATTGAACGGCGCGACGCCCTACTTCGATCGCCTCGTCGATGTCTTTCAGCTTCCCGGTGAGGAGAAACCGGTCGCCTAGTGCATCACAGAGGCACTTTAAACTAAATGGATCAGAGGAGAGATTGAAAGCGCGACGATAGCATTCGATTGCTTCTTCGAGGTCTTCGACACCCCCAGAACTCCGGAAGCGTTCTATGAGCACGCTGCCGAGGTTGTTGATGATGCGGTGAGAAGGATGCACACTGACCGCGCGACGAGATAGGACGACAGCTTCGGCAATATCTTCCGCTCTTCCGTAGCATTCGAAGCGGTTGCGTAGAGCAAGGCTAAAATTGGAAAGAAAGCGGCTATGATGGGGATCGCCATCGCGAGGCAGACGGTCCCGGTGACGTCGGTAGACGATTGCTTCCTCGAGATCTGCGGGATCTCTACGACGCTCAAAGCGTAATTCGAGTGCACTGGAGAGCTCGTCAAGTATTCCCTGCTTCAGTCCGTGCTCTTCCGGAGCGGAATTCGCGTCGCGGAGAGCAACCACCGCCGGTGTCAAGTCGTCTGGATCCCCCGACAGACGAAATCGAGTCATGTGCACGAAGCCAGTAAGAGCCGAGGAACTGAAGTGAAGGGATTGCAGTGAACGGTCTTCTTGGGCAATCGCACCCATATCGGCGCGCTAGATGCCTAATCAGAGCAGAAGTTAGCAGACACGAGAGAAAAACGAACCCCAAAAGCGGAAAACACGTCTCCCATGAACGCGAGAAGCCAAAGGACTTGCTCGTCGTGGGGATTGTCGGCAACGATTTCCTGCCCGACGGTAAGCATATATCTCGATGCGGCCAGCCACCAACGAACCATTCTCGTTGAGAGGACAGCAAGAATGGTGTCCAACTTGAAGAGAAAGGCGTCGGTTTGCATAGGGCTACCTGACCAGGCTTTGACCCCTGCTTCCAAGGACTACATTATGCAGCAATTAGAGGAACGGAGCCAATATAACAGGAGAACGAGCTCGTACGTTGAAAGATGCGGCTTTTTCCGGGGTACGTTCTCGAGCTTTTGACTTGACGCTACTAGCACGCTCCGCGATTTTTGCGTCAAAGTCGCCTGACGAGAGCTTGGAAAGCTCCAGAGCATCCCGCAAGTCGTCTTCATCAGATACATATTCACTTTGTCCACCTTGGCCGGAGGATGGTTCAGGAAGCAGAGTAACCTGAAACAAAGTGAGCCGTCTGTGCACCGGACGTTATAGTTCTTAACGCACCGCTCGATCCATTGTGTGGCGACAATCGCTGATAATATGCGGGGCGCAGTTGCGAAGAGTAGAAAGCGATGGATAGGACGACGCATTTATATGTTCTCCGGACTGGAGACGAGCCGGGTCAGGCAGCCACCGAACACAGAACGAGCGTCGCAGCAGGGCACCGAGAGTCGCTGCGCACCAGTCCTACATACAAAGCACAGCATCCGGATCGAAGCCATCGACTTCCCTTCGTTGATCGACGAGTGAATAGACCGTATCGCCCGTGTGTATATCCCCCGACGCTTCCTTGGCGCCCACTCCAGATAAGTTCTTCACAGGACACCCGGAGTCTCGCCAATGCCGGCCCGCGAGACGAGAGGACAGGTGCGTGTTGCGCGCATCCAGTAGAGGACACGGACGAGGGGAGGTGAGCGCAGAAGACGAGTGGACTGAGCCAGCGCGGGAATGACGCTAGCCCTGCATCTGAGTACGTTGCTGGTCACGGATAAGTCCGAGGTTTTCGCGCGAGGCATCCTAGCCCACACTCGTCTCTTCTCTGCTCCCACCTACTGTACATAATCTACAGCTGTTGCCGGAAACGGCGCGCGAGTGCAAGAAACGCAGGAAATGCGTCGAGTTGTATCGTCTGCGTTGTTCTCGCTTATTTTCTCGCACCGGAGAACCAGCATGTTACCAAGGAGGGTGTTTGAAGGACCTTTGAGGTGTGTAATCTTCAATCTCCTGAGAGTTGGGCGTTATTCATGCGGCTTTAGATGCCATTGCCACCTCGTTGGCACCTCGTAATCCCATGTCCCCTCGGCCCTTTTGGAGGCTCCATCGTAACTCATTTAACATAAAGATGAGATGTGCTGCCACACCGGTACATTACCCAAGTACGCAGGGACTTGAGCACTTGTGGCCCCAGGCCCCCTGGAACAAGGTGCCAGTCCCCCCATTCCCGTCGCGCGTACTATACGGTGTCTCCCGTACCTCCATTCGCTTGTATTGGGTATGCGCAACCCCCGCCAAACCAAGTGTCCAGAGCGGATCACCACGGTCCGGTATCCGGCGACTGCGGACATCCGGATAACCCCTCCCTCAACAGAAAGTCGTGGCAAATGACCCTTTCCGTCCCTCTAAAATTCGCAGAAAAAATAGGTAAGCTAGCCAGGTACTATATACAGGGGATAGCAAGTAGAGAGCACTTCTATGCTCAGTATAATGTCTTAGTATCTGTATATCCTGAGGCTGTGCGCATGAGTAGAGTTCTACCTGCTCCAAATCCTCATCATCCTCCGCCTCAGGGAAGATTCCTGCCGCTTGTAAATTACTGGGAACAATG